>CAMXCT020000909.1:137500-197351 GCA_947184155.2 Cladocopium goreaui | reverse complement strand
TGTGTGTATTTGTGTATGTATGTATGTATTTATGTATGTATGTATGTATGTATGTATATATAATTTATCAAATTTCCCGTCTTTCTGGAGCTCCCATTGATGACCAGGCTGACCAGCGGCTGTTTGCGCGCGGCGTTTGCTACGTCACTATGGCAGGGTCAAAGTGTCATCTGAATAAATCATAGTACTATATAGTCCATCATATTTCATCATTATAGTCCAAAAGGATACTAATAATTCACTGACCTGAAAAGTTCGGTCATTCTGGGATACTTAGATATCAAGTTCCAGTATCCCAATTAAATATCACTGAATCTTAGCATCATTTTCAGACATCATGGTGACGCCGTTCACACGGACCCATCTTTCACATCCGGCTCCGGCACCGGTGGCAACGGCGCCGGCGGCGCTTCTGGCTCAGGGGGCGGCTTGGGCTTCCAGCACAGGATGGGGGGCAACATGGCCTGGTCAGGACCTGAAATTTGGGGCCAGCACTTGGCTGGTGTGGAGTGGCCATGACTCAAGAAATCTTCGGAAATGGTGAAGGTTGGTGAAGAAAAGATAAGAAAAGTAGAAGCATGTAGAAAACCATCAATAGCAGATCGGAAAACTACGCAAATGCTCCCGAGTTCCATGGGATGAAAACGTGACAGCCAACAGCTGCTTAGACTATTGACCCCTGATGAAAAGGTGTAGGGAAACAGCTTTCTGCTGATCCATGGGAAACAAGAAACTCAACCATGGGGATCTCAGGAAAAGGATTTTGCAGGGTCATTAGTCAATGATCCCCAATTTTTTGGATTTTTGCGCACAACCAGCTTCCCGAAGGAAAACTACTCAAGCTCATCCGAGTGACAACACATCTGCAGGAAATTGAGAAACAACACGCTGCCTGCGACAGGCTGAGACGCGCGTGAAAGATCCCGCTTGTATAATTTGTCATTGGGTTGGCGGGAATTTCTGCCGAAAACTCTGCTTCTTACACAGGCAACCCAAAAACATGATTTCAACAAGGATGATGGGTGCTTCAGAAACATCCCTGATGACTTCCGCACACTACATGCCGATTGACCCTGGAAGCTTGATGTATTCATGACGGCAATCTCGAGATTTTCAAAGTCTTCGCCATTAAAACATAATCCTTCCAACTCGGATGTTCTCTAGAGTTTCAAATTCTTCGCCGTTATAACATGTTCGGTGCAACCCTGACGTTGCTCCGCGCCGGAATTGCGGAAGAGTTGCATATTTTTGAAATGCCATGTCGGTGGACTTTCAATATGTATATGTGATCCATGATCATCATCACCACCATCATCATCATCATCATGATGATGATGATGATCATCACCATCATCGTCATCATCATCATCATCATCACCATCCATCATCGTCATCATCACCATCCATCATCACCATAATCATCACCATCATCACGATGATGATGATCATCACCATCACCATCACCATCACCATCATCATCATCATCATCACATCATCATCATCACCATCCATCATCGTCATCATCCATCATCGTCATCATCACCATCCATCATCGTCATCATCATCCTTTATGAAGATAAGTTGATGTGATTACACCATGTAACATATTTGTCGGAGCAGGTGGTGGACTTTTGGTCCCATATAAAGACAAGATAATGTGATTACCCCCATTCCACATGGGTTGACGCTGGTGATGATGACGGTGATGACGATGATGATGATGATGATGAAGATGATGATGATGGTGATGATGGTGATGATGATGATGGTGATGAGGATGATGATGATGATGGTGATGATCATCATCATCGTGATGATGGTGATGATTATGGTGATGATGATGGTGATGATGATGATGATGGTGATGATGGTGATGGTGATGGTTATGATGATGATGATGATGAAGATGATGATGATGATGATGACGACGACGACGACGATGATGAGATCATGATGATGATGATGATGACGACGACGACGATGATGATGGTGATGATGATGATGATGAGATGATGATGATTGTAAGGGTACGTCCGGGTTGGACAGAACATGTTTAAAGCATGTCTATTTGGACAATTCAAATATGTGCTTACTTGACATGACCAGTCCCCTTTCTTCAGAAGTCAAACGCAAAACGTGACACGCCACAATGGCCCCGGGGCCTATGGATGGAACCACCCAGATCAAGAAGTGTACCCCGGGCACGCCAAAGCAGTCCGTATAGCACTTCTTGTGTCCAGCATAGCCACAGGTGGGTTCCAAAATCGCCACGGTCAGAGAACCGGCAGCTGCCAGGAATGAACAGAATGCCTTCAAGCAATGCTCCTTCAGGGGGCTGGCATGAAAATCCACCAGTTATGACCAGTCAATTAATCAATGGGCCCAATAAGCTAATGCTGACGTGGAAATGTCTGAGCCCAATCAAGTAAAAAATTCCCCCCCCAGTCTTTGGTAGTTTCATGTAGTTTCAACTGGTTTTCAACCCATCTACATCGAGCTAAGGGGGTGACCTGATCCGTCTGTTTAACCTGGGTTACCATTCTTGGGGTTCACAGTCCTTGGTGAAAGGATGGCTACACACTAGTAGTCATTACTAGTTAAAGATAAATCACATACATGGACCATAGAACAGCGCTGTTTTCTTCTTCAAAGGGGGGATGGGAACAAGAGTTCCGTGGGCGTCCTGAGCATTGGATTTCTTGAGGTAGTGGGCCACCGACCAGGTGAAGGTGCAGGAGACCGACATCATGGTCCTTGGAGGTAAACCAGGGACCGTTGTCTACTTAGGGCAGATCCAATTGGACATGTCGTTTTTGTTTCCCAACATTGAGCACCAAGTATATCTAATTAACAATAGATCACCTATATATTTTTTTCCGTACATTTTGGGCAAATGTCTGAAGCACCCAACAATATTAACAATATAAGCACCAGAAAACAAACAGTGCAAAAACTCAAGTCGGTGGTTGTTGTGAACATTTACAGGACCCCCTTTTAAATTCAGAACGGGGTTCCTGCTGGAGTGATTTCTGCTCCAAAACCCTTTAAACATTCAGATAATTATATACAATTATGATGAAAAGGGGTATGAAACTGAGTTTAGAGCAATATATTCATATTCATATACTGTGTACATATATATATATATACACACCTCATCAACTGCTGTCATATTCTATCATAAACTCTTCGTATCCACAAACGTTTGCAATAAAAATCAACTTTCCTGTGAGGCTCGCAAAAGCACATCATATATAAACACCTGCTGCAGGACATGCCATAACAACAGTGGATGTTGCATCTTGGAATAGAGTGTATATATACAATATCAATAGATGGCTAGTGTATGCTAGTGTGATAGAGCCGATGGAGGAATTCTATTGCTAGAAAGAAGTGATATGATAGATGGTTTTTCTCATGAACGTGCTTCACTGGTATCATCTCAGTACACATGAAACTGTTGGCTTCAGGGTCGAAGGGTCGAAACCTACGTGATCTAGCCTGCACTCAAGAGGCAGTTGCCGCTACTATTCAGCAAAAAGGATTTATCAATTGAAATGTGAGCTTTGTTGGTTGCTTGTTTTCGTTGCTGCTGGTCAGTGTTTTGTTTGGTCAGAGCCACCAAACCTGCGCAGGCAACCTAAAACAGCAAAAAAAAACACTAGATGCGCAAAACATGATAACTTAGTTTGCTTTTTGGTGCCTGTGCAGGTTTTGTGCATCTAGTTTTTCTTTGTGCCGATCAGTGTTTTATGAACGTCCTGAAAAGACCAATGCTCAAAATGACCCAACATGTGTGTTTCGCCTAGGTTTCAGTGCCCTCAAGTGCATAAAACATATGTATTTATAGTGCTTTCTGATGCTTTCTTCCAACAATCTACCATGGCCCCCCACTCTCCAGAAAAAAATGTCGGTGGTACAACCTCTGTTCCGACAGTCATTCTGTTAAACCGGTTCCCACGCACTGATTCCAAGTATATAAATTCCCTGGTGGTGGATCAATCAAAATGGGAAAATACCTAAAATATGATAAAAGCATCATCTTCAGCTTAAATGCGGGCAAGTCCAAAGAACATTTTAGCTGCTTAGCAAATATTCACATTTACTGCGGCAGATTGAGTTGTACTACCCCCCAAACAACCAGAAATAAATAGTACTACCATAGGGAAGCAACCAGTTAGTGCCAAAGATGATTAGTTGTATTAATGCTTGGGTCCATGTTCAACCCCTCGGCTACGATCTAAATCTTTAGTTTCTCTATGTTTCTCTTCATTTTTGGTATTCCCCAAAGACATAAGATATTCCCAGTTGTGGGTCAAGCTGAACTGGTTGGTGGTTTTAACCATCTTGAAAAATATTAGTCAATGGGAAGGATTATCCCATATATTATGGAAAACAAAACATGTTTGAAACCACCAACCAGTAAAGTTCCTAAGGTACACGTTATGTTTGATGGCCATCCAAGCCAAGTTTCATGAATAACATGGTGCTCTGCAGGTGCTTTCCCAACTGTGCGGCAACGCCCAGAAGGGACACAGAGCTTTGAAAAAAGAAGGACACCCAAATCACCTCACAATCTGGGATGTTGTCCATTGTTGTCCCCCAACTGGCAACTGGCAACTGGATGAATTGCTGAAAAAAATACGACCTACACCATCCAAAAAACCCTATTACACCCTCAGGTCCTCCCAAAAATGGCAGTTACCCCGACCATTTTGGTGTCTTTTCACAAGTCTTCATGGGCGCTTTGAGGGTCATACGGTCATACGGTAGTATAACCTCAGTGTCAATCCTCCAATCCAAACTTCCACAGTTCAAGCTGGACTCCTTCACCCATCACATTTCGATGTAACCCAAATCGGGCACCCCAAGACAAATAACACAACCCCCCAATTTATATGTCACTCATTTTGGAGATGAAAATCTCGAAGCTTCACCGACAAAAAATACCAACCAAAAGCCAGCCAGGTCGTGCCAGGTCACAGTTCTAAACCTAAATGGTGCTAGATCTTCGAGTACGCAGCAATTATTCAGCAGCAGCGAAGCCAGAGACAAGGTAATCAGAATCTTCGCAAGGATCACCTCAGGTCGTTCCCGTTGGGATGAGTCGACATCCCCGAAACTTTTAGTGCTGCTTAAAGAAACCGAAAGTATCAAAACATACCATGTGGTAAACGTTTACATAACTATGGAAAATCACCATTTTCAATGGGTAAATCCACGATTTCTATGATTTCTATGGCCATTTTCAATAGCAAACTGTCAGTCATTACCCCCTCGGGTAACGGAAAATCTTCCTCTTGGCAGGCCCCAGCAAAGTGTTTAGGCGCCAAGTGGCAGCCCAGTTCTCTCCAGCAACGTACACCTGACTGGCGAAGCCCAAAAGGCCAAAACCCAAGGCTCCGACAAAGAAGAAGACCAAAAAGAAGATGTCTGACAGCATACGGCGTCCCAAGGACTTGGTCAACATGATGATGCTACTGAGTAGCATAGTGCCAGCTAGGATGTACCTGAGTTTTTTTTTCGGCTGACCACCGTTGAATCTGGACCTAATTCTGACAAAATACAAACTAGGTAAAGGAAAACAGAATTCAAAAAAATCTGATTCACGTTCTCTGGTGGTATACCTACCCCTCTGACAAATGATGGAGTTCGTCAGTTGGGATGATGACACTACACTCCCAATATATGGAAAAATAATCCAAATGTTCCAAACCACCAAGCAGTAATCATATAATCAAAATTATAGAGTATATATGGATTACCAGTAGTACCGCACAAGGCGGTGGCGGAAGTTTCAAAAATCGGAGACCTATAGGAGAGGTTGGTTGTTGTGAATCAGGGATGGCAGAGCGAAGCCACTGATGTACTGAAATGTCTAGCTGTCTACGTGTCTATCTGTCTATCTACCTATCTATCTATCTATCTGTCTACCTGTTTATCTGTGGTGCAGTGTCATTCAGTGTAATGTAGTGTAGTGCAGTGGAGTGTAGTGGAATGTAGCGTAGTGTAGTGTAATGTAGTGTAGCGTAGTGTAATTTAGTGTAGTGGAGTGTAGTGGAGTTGTAGTTGTAGTTGTAGTGTAGTTGAGTGTAGTGTAGTGTAATGTAGTGAAGTGTAGTGGAAGGTAGTGTAGTGTAGTGTAGCGTAATGTAGTGCTCGTCTTGGGCGTTATGTCCTTTGTATGTCCGTTACATTGCTCTGTCGTGGAGTGTAGTGTATTGTAGTGTAGTGCAGTGTAGTGGAGTGTAGTGTAATGTAGTGTAGTGCAGTGTAGTGGAGTGTAGTGTAGTGGAGTGTAGTGGAATGTAGTGTAGTGTAATGTAGTGTAATTTAGTGTAGTGGAGTGTAGTGGTGTGTAGTTGTAGTTGTAGTTGTAGCTGTAGTTGTAGTTGTAGTGTAGTTGAATGTAGTGTAGTGTAATATAGTGAAGTGTACTGGAAGGTATTGTAGTGTAGTGTAATGTAGTGAAGTGTAGTGGAAGGTAGTGTAGTGTAGTGTAGTGGAGTGTAGTGTAGTGTAATGTAGTGTAGTGTAATGTAGTGTAGTGCAATGTAGTGTAGCGTAATGTAGTGTAGTGGAAGGTAGTGTAGTGTAGTGTAATGTAGTGTAGTGTCGTGGAGTGTGGTGTAGTGTAATGTAGTGTAGTGTAATTGAATGTAATTGATTGTAATTGAGTGTAGTGTGGTGTAGTGGTGGTTGTAGTTGAAAATGCTACAAAACCCTCACGTTTTGCTCACTTTTGACAAGGTGCACAATCCCTTGCGCCTGCCACGCGAAGCGACATCTGAACGTCCAAAAGTGCTCCGTACCCCTCAGTTTTTTGCACTTTTGAATTCGAAATGTGCTTCGCACCACAACAGCGTGCACTTTTTCGACATCTCAACTTCCAAAAGTGGTCCGACACTGACGTGTTTTGTGCATTTTCACTTCGAAATGTGCTTCGCGCCACAACAGCGTGCACTTTTTCGACATCTCAACTGCCAAAAGTGGTCCGCACCTGGTGTGTTTTGTACATTTTGACTTCGAAATGTGCTTCGCGCCACAACGGCGTGCACTTTTTCGACATCTCAACTTCCAAAAGTGCTCCGAGACCCAGGTGTTTTGTACATTTTGACTTGCAAATGTGCTTCGCGCCACAACGGCGTGCAATTTTTCATCTCTCATCTGGCCAGCTGGCTCCGCACCCGCCGCTTTAGCGAGCCTACTTTTCGACCCTCCGGAGCCCCAAATCATTGGAAAAACACAGTGTTTCGCGACTTTCCTACCTTTTCGCGCATCTGCATCTTCTTTCTTCTGACTCTTTCTCTTCTACTCTTCTCTCTTCTAATCTTTCTCTTCTCTCTGCCTCTGCCCTACTCTGCTTTTCATCTGTCCATATTGTCGTAAGTTTGACTTCTAAACTTCCTTCGATAATCCATATGGATAATCACCATATAATCACCATAATGATGACATTCCCAATGTTCCAAACCACCAACCAGTTCCAGTTCAAGTTCCAGTCACAATGATAGCACTTCGGTATGGTGGGATCCTGGAGTCGTTTCAGGATCTTGGATGATGGCAAGATCAGCCAGCAATTTTTTCTGGCACTCCATTGCCGGTGAGACTGCAAAAAGGCACGGCCCGTTTTACTGCGAGACACCGAGGTCAAGTGCCATCAAAGCTTCTTCCAGGGGAGTCCTATAGTTGGTTATCACGGCTGGTGAAAGTTTGGGATAACCGGGATAACAATGGATAACAAACAATCAAAATCAATGAAACATGTCCACTTATGTCCACTTATGTCCACTTATGTCCACTTAGGTCCATGATTTACCCATGATTTACCCGGATTTCAAACCTTGATGAATCAGAGCTCTGCTGATCTGCTCCAGTTTCGAGACCGCTGAAAATCGCGACAGATTCGAAAGAGTCGCATGGCTCTTTTCGTGAAATAAATGGGTTAGGTCATGGTGAAGTCATTGAGTCAATTGAGTACCCAAAATCATATGTGAATATGTATAAAAATCTATGGTTCACTGGGAACAGTCATTCATTTCACAAAAATATGGGACAGCTGCCTTTCGACCGAAGAAAGTGACTCAAAAAACATCGTCCTTTTTCGGGGTCGCCAGGCTTGACGCCCAACCGTGGGTGTTTCCATACAATTCACGTTTTTTGTGAATTAGGCAGGAAGTCTATATCCAATTCTTGCTGGTTAAATCCCTATTCTTGTTGGTTTATGTAATCCCTATGTTTGTTGCTGAAACATGCTGAGACTACGATCTGTTGTTGGCCAAATCATCTGAAATCCCCATGTTTGTTCGTTGAACAAGTTGAACCCCAACATCGCTGGTCGCAATTTGGTGATACCACCAGGTCACCCACCACGTCACTCTGACAATATCCCTTGCGGAACCTGGGGAACATCTGTCTGGGAACCAGCTGCCTATGGCGCTCTTCGCCACGAAGGGGACCCCGTTGAAATCCATGGGATTCCCTAAATTCGGTGATGCCCCCCTTTACGATTGCTAAGTTTGCGCGCATAAATTGTTGATTTCGAGGCTTTCTGGGGAATAGAACTGACTATACTTAATGGGGTTTATTTATAAAGCCACTTATATAACTGGGGGGTCTCACCTTGTAGGAAAATGATCTACAAAAATCTACAAATGGTGGATGTTCCATATCTATGTTAGTCTACTGGAGGGTAGATTGACCCAATAAGTGAAGATTCAACCCAGGAAATAAAGGGGATTTGAGCGACCAAAATGTGGAACATCCATTGAGAAGAAGACACCTGATGTATGTTCAAGAATAGCCAAGGACATACCTGTCGCATTCCACCTCCACTCCATGAAGGTCCTCAAACAGGAAGAAAACGGCCATTCCATGTCTATTACAAACATTTTTTTTGATTTGGGGAAGTAATAGATTCCATTTCTAACCTTGGATAACCAGCACCATGGAGACCCTCAGCCAATAGCCAAACCACCCTCTCAATTCACGAGGCCTTACCCAGTAATTCTTGCTGAAATCTTGAGTGTTTACGGTAAATCCCAATTTATTGATGATCAGCTGGTATCAATCTTACTACTTCACCCAAAAAATCCAAGAAAAACCTAAACCACATAAAAAAAATAACAATGAAAACACCTTAAAAATCAACGAACAATCCCTCTAAAACTCCAGCTTTTCCATATTTTTCCAATGAATTCCCGTCTGCGCCACTTCCCAGGTTCGGAACCCATGTTCTCATCGTGTTCCCCGACGCCAGCTTTGCCGGCTTTGCAAGGACTCTGGGCACCTCCGACCAGAAATGATCCAAAACGATGCTGAACACTTCTCATCCCCTGTAGTCCGCGAATCCAGCATCACCCACTGTGCTGCATGGAAATTGCGGCAGCCGGACCCCTCCGAAATATGCATTTGTTTGCAATTCTTTCCATGATTTTCCCAGAATTTTCCATCATTAACTTGCATATTTTCATATATTGTCCATTATTTTCCATCATTTCAAGGAATGTTTCAATTGTCTGCAAGTTTCCCAGCACCATTTTCCCAGCGCCATTTTCCCACTTGGTGTTGCACCAGCACCTTGCATGAAATGCTCCAGGACCTTGGGAAGACTCTCGGACCTTAGACCGTTCGAAGCGTTCGTGATCCCTGGGACCCTGGTGGATAGCCGCATAGCCTAGGATTTACCATGGAAATATGGATGTTAAACATGGATGTTAAACATGGTTAAACACGGATGTTTATAATTGTGTATGTTCTCCAAATATGTCAAATGTCAAATGATGTCAAATGTTGTCCAGTCTCTTTGTACGGATGTCAGATAAATGCTGAGACACAAAACAGTCGCAAAACACTCATTTCTAAGCATCCCATGTGAATCACTGCCAGTGATACCGTAGCCAATGGACATGCTTGCCTTATTGCTGCTAGTTATCATGGCTGTTGCGAGACCTTTTTTTCGACTATTTTCATGCCGATCTTCAATGATGTTGGGTCAACAATGGATAATTTCCGCTTCAGCTGTCGGCATCCCAATCTCTGATCGTGCTCTGTCCCAATTTCTTCCCTATGATGGTAAGATCCCCGGGTTCCCAAGGGTTGCTGGTTAAGTTCTCATATTTCTCCATGTGAATGATTGTTAAAATCCAAGTTTTGCCAATGTTTAACAGGTATATTCCGATGTTTACCTATCTTTAACATTTACCCTCTGGTTATGACTAACATAGCCATGGACAATGGCCCATTTATGGATGATTCATGATGATTTGCCTATAAAAAATGGTGACTTTCCATGAATCAGAAAAAAATCCCGACCAAGGTAACGACAACAAACGCCTTTCCAGCTCTTGGTAAGACGTCCCCTGCCGTGGTGACGCGGGCAACTCATCAAGAGCAATTCGTCAATCATCGACCAACAATATTATCAATCACATTCCCATATTTTTGATAGATACAACTGATACAACATCTTAAAATATCTTAAACCCCATAGAAATAATTTAGCTAAATCACCATGAAGCCCCAAAATCATCAACCAACAGGGGTAGCAGGCACTGCTTTCGTCCCATGCGTGGCCCCTGCGTTCCCACCTGTGTCGCCCCTGGTCTGCCGCTCGATGATGCCTATGAAAATGAAGCAAACTCATCAAACAAAGATATCCTGGGATTTGCCAAGGACTCCCACCCAAAGTATTCACAACATGATTTTCCAAGTAGTCGATTTCCTATTGGGAACATTAACAAATAAAACATTCCAAATGATGTCTGGGACATAATTACAGTCACTGAGTTGAGATTATTTTCGGTTTTTGTTATTTTTGCAAAAAAAAAGTGACATAGCAACATATACATTTAACAAATCCATGCATCATGTCTGTAAAGCCATGATGTGACTTGGTGCAACATTTCTTAGCTCAAATGACCTGGCCTTGGCGGGACCCTCCATGCGAAGTATAGCTTTGATCATCTTTGATTTATAGTTTAGCATTGAATGAGATTTCATGGGGTTTCATTGGGATTTCAGAATTTCATGAGGGTTACCATGGAATTTTAATATATATTTTAATGGGATATACTATCTGATAACTAACCAACTATGTGTTTAAAAAGATGGACACGTGTTTCCAGGATAATGTTTTGATGATGTCTTTCCCAGTGATTTCCAGGTGTCCGACTTTTCGGCATAGATGGCATAGATCAGATCTCGACTTCGATGGTAAGTAAGTTACCAACCAACATTGGTGTCAACCGGGGACCAATGACTTCTGGTATCCCCCTAGTAACCAACGATGGTTTAATTTCAAATCCAGGGTTCACATTATTTTCAGCTTCCAAAAGAGATCAAGGCCACAAAATGGGGCTCAACCGGGCTCGCACCTCGATGTTTTCGAGGGTTCTTCGCAACTTCAAAAGGCTGGAACCTCCGCCCAGGAAACATCGCAGCAGTTGGTGTTTCCATGTTGTCGGGTCTTCAAAGTCAGTTCATCCTCCGTTGGCCGTCAGAAAAACTGGGGGATAGCTCACCAAGAATAGAGAATGGTGAATCGTCTGAATGGCAAATAGATGACAATCGGTGAAAGCTAAACTTGTTGGGCCAGGAGCCGTGGATTGCCTGTTTTGACTTAGTGTCAGTGTTTCTGGCTCCATCCCATCTGTTCTGTATCAAGAAACATAACATATTTAGACACATACCCGCTCGACGGTAAAGACATGATTGCCAACTGGAGTATCCATATGTAAATATATAAATAAATATATATATATACACATATTTACGTGTATGTATGTATATATATATAATATACATATGTATATATATATATATTACATACTCATACTCCATATATTTGCTCCCAGTGCATCCTCCCAGCGATGATGAGAGTTCGGGTTCCATACATATCCATAAATATCAAAAGTATAGAGCATTATAGAGCGTTACAGTATGTCGGTTTGTGCTCTGCTTCACTTGGAAGAGTTGCCACTCAACTTCCAGAATCGACCCATCTCTCAGCTTGGGACAAAGGCCCTTCACCTCTCCTTGCAGATCGTATGAAGCCTCGATGACCGCCGGTGCTGTTGGGATCAATGAGAGAGAGCCCAATGGTCGTGTTGGATTTCGCTTCCAGTCGGTCGGTCACAGCCAGTCAAATGGTAGGGGCTGTTCTGGGAAACCCAGTCCAAGCATGGAATGAGGTGTGGGGAAAGCCTCAAAGATAGAGTGGTCTATCCGATCTATCCGACCTACTTACTTGGATGGATGTGCATCCCAGTTGGAAAGCGGTTGATAAAGCATGTATACGCATAATATCGTATAATTGCACATTAGTACCGCGTTTATCCCATCGTAGGAAGTGGGGTTACCCGCTACGACTTTTACAAAAGCACATCTGAACTGGGATGCATATCCAAGTAGCGTCCAAGCAGGGTGAAGCACCCAGCTGATTTGATGTGGAAATATGTTTGGGGCCACAAAGTCACAGGTCCAACAGTTCAACATATTCAAAGCATTTGGGTGTGTTGTTCCTGGCGATGATGCCATCATGATTCCTGCAGCTTCGCACATGTCGGGATGTCGTTCAAATATCTACTTCCAGCCATGAAGATTTGAAAAAACAATACCCTTGTGCTGGTCCCTTCTTCGGGGTGGTTTAGTCGTATACTCAAGATTCTCAAATTTGTGCTTGTAAAAAAACATCAAAGATCATCAAAGTTTGTTCCTATATTTGTTGCATACAATTCCAAGGGGTCGCCCGTTCACCTCCAGAGAATTCACGGTAATTCATCGTGGCAAGGCACCACAGAGTCTACTATCTGACGCGCAAAGTGGATCTCCTACGGCCAAAAGCTGGGGTTGGTAAACTTTGAGAGACTCCTTACAGAAAACCATGTATTTTTCTGAAAATCGTTTTTTTCCTGTAAATATCCTGAAATTAATTCTGGAACTCAATGCATGTGTGGCAAAGTATAGTGACAATGGGACATAATGGGACAACCCGTGACACGACACCGCTGTGGAATCTCTGATCTGCCGATGATTTTCCCAGAGATATAGTTTTGATGATCCATGAAGATACTTTTGCTTTGCTGGACATTAGGATCATATTGGCTATGTTGTACAAGCAAAAGGCCCCCAAACTGAAATTGCGAAAAGTCCAACCAATTCACCACATCCAATCTAATCATCTTTTGGTACAAAACTATCAGGGATAAAGGAAACCCAGAAGCGAGCAAATGTCAACTCCTTAATTGGATAATGCTCATCCCACGTTTGGCAATTTGCTGGGTGTTCCAGAGACTGCAAAGATAGATCTACAATTAACCAGGTTCTACTTTCATGCCACAAACCTATACCATCTGTGCACGTGTAGTAAATATCAGGCTAGGGCTATGGCACGGGACCACAAAATGGGGCATGTCGAGTATCAAGCCATCCACTTTGAGGGAAGACATTAAATACCATCAATTCATACAGTATTCATCCTGAAGTAGACAGAACATGTATTTTTCAAATGCCCATTTTAGTAAAGATTGTTTGAAAAATCCATGTTTTATCTACTCCAGCATGACCTACCATACTAGACCCATATATCAGGTCCAACTCAGATCCAGTGAAGAAAATATTCCACCTTTGGATCGATACCCAAGCTTTCCGCTGCAGGTAAGACCTGAGGTCTTGCAGCGGGAGGTTTCGGGATGAGTCAGCCTACGTTTTACCATAGTTTGATTCGATTAATATCCATGAATCTCAGCGATTTTGCAAGAGGGTAGCAGCGCGTGGATTGACCCATAGCCATTTGTAGATAATAGTTGATCCAATAGATTGATTCAATAGATTGATTCAATAATGGGATAATGGTTGATAACTATGGAACAATCCCAAGCGGAAACCATCGTTCTTACTCCCGAAGATGGGAAATCATCCCACCAAGAATTGGGCATAGAGATGGGGACACTCCAAAGATTGGATGACAAAACTATCTGTATATATGTCATTAAAAAATGAGTTGTGCACGTTGGATTTCGTAGGTGTCCCAGTCTAAAAAATACCACTGTGAAGCTTTGTAAAATGATTTTGCGACCGGTGGGGCAAAAATAGGCCAACGACAAATGGGGTATCTTGAGGAAAACAAAAACAGTTAAATTATTCACAACCTAAGGCGTTGTTTCAAAATATACTCATCATAGGCTACCCCATTCCAATATTCCATCCATAGTTTATCATCACGTTTCCTCCTAGCATTGCCTTTTCACTGCTTATTTTCCCTCTAACCATTGCCTCAAAACTGGGCTTCCCAACTCGCCGAATGGTTTCGATATCATGGTCCTGGCCCGATCCAAAGTGGCTAAGCATGGCTAAGCCGCCAAGCCGTCCCGAATTCAGAATGGAATTCATTGGAATTGACGGGAAAATCATGAACATCATAGGAAGCTTTCATATCTTTCATTGTTGTGAATCCCGGAGTCGCAGAATTCAAGCTGTTTCGTATTTTGTTTGCGTTGAAAGATCGTTTTGAAGAGTTGCTGTCCCTGGCATCAGAAAAGTTCATTTCAGTCCGCTCCTATGAATTTTGCTATCACACTACTCCCCGAAGCAAATCGAACTATATCCAGGTTCCACATCGAATGTCCCAGGTCACTGTTAAACACATGGGTCTGCCGTCTGCTTTGAAAAGGGGGGATGCCTCAATTTATAGCCAGTTTGTTTAATAGGGAACATGATGATTCACCATCAAATCTTAATAGGCACTCACTTTTCAGAGAAAAATACATTTTCAATTGGATCCGTAGTTAAGTAGACCAGTGATCCCTCACTATTTCGATCAAGAACTGACTTGTGATCAGAATTATTAGTTGGTTGATAAAGACAAGAAGGCTATAGCGGCTATACTTCATTTTTGTTGCTTGAGTCCACATATTGCTACACTCCCCAAATTGCCAACTGAAGAGGGAACATGATGATCAGCCCTCAAATTCGGAGGAGTTTCTTAAAAACATGGTCAGACAAACCTAATTCAACTCCAGAAAAAACTCCAGCCTCCATGGCCAGCGCGAGAGCCTCCTGCACTTTAGCCTGGTGTGTTGTCTCCGTTGAACTTTAGCCAGGTGCAGCTGTTGTACAAGCAAAGACTTGGCCAACGGATTTCCAATGTCAACAACCTGAACCCCCCTTGGGTTGCTGGCTTAAATTTTCAAAATCCCAACGCTTGTTTTCAGACAACCTGTGGCTTGCAATCCGAATGGGATGTTTATTGCGGGCTTCTGGCACATGTCCTGTCCAATCAAGCTCTAAATTCTAAATCAAGTATGGAATTGTGGATATACTTACTGAGACAAGAACGATAAAACGCTTGGAGGATTTCCCTGCCATCTTATATCAATGTATTCGATCTGTTTGGCGACCAAGAGGAGGAATAGTTAGAACATATTATTCATATGTTGTATATTATATATGATATCATGATATATATATATATATATTATGTTAAACATACTATATATATAATTACACATTTTACATAGGTACACAAATGGGCATGCATATACACATATAATCACATATGTAACTCTACAGTTTTAGATGCCCCTTCACTAGCGGCTAGTAGCCAAAGCACCAGCTGCGGCTGCGGGTGTCATCGGGTCCAGGAGTTCATCTAGTGGGAATTTAGGAATTTCTACCTTTCTGCGGATGACTATAGATATCATTAGATATCATTAGATAAAACCCGAACTTCATTATCTTCATTATGTCAATAGATTAATTCATACAATTGAAACAATATAGCATCATAAAGGCATCATAAAGGCATCATAAAGGCATCATAAAGGCATCTAGCAAAGCTAAAATAATCTACTGAAATTCAGGCTGCTTGCGGGCCGCAGCCATTGCCTTCTCCAAAGCAATGTCTCGAGGGCTGGAAGCCTGGCCGATGCGGTCCGCGATAGATCACCCCCCTACTGTGACTATAACCCATCTGTAACCCATCTATTAAGATTGATTAGTAGATGATATAACCAGAGTCCCAAAAGATATACACTTAGGACTATCAATACGAACATTAATATCTATCATATCTATCACTTCGTTGATGTATTACCTATCTATCTATAGTGATTTGATTAGCAATATGTTACTTCAAATATGTTTAACCCAATTACAGTATATAGCTACAAAACTGGCACCCCTCAGTGAAATGTTTGCTTGCAGGATTTCTGGGTTTCTTCCACGTCGGCCAATACTAGTGTCACCCCCTCCCCATGCTTGAATTCGTCCCGTGAACCGCTGCAGGGGATCCAAACGTTGAATTTTGATGACATTTGGGTGGTTTCCTGAACATTCCTGAAAAAGAACATGTGGCTTGAAGCACTTGAAGGCCTTGAAAATTGCACCCGCTTCCAGCGTTCCCCAAATACCCTTCCGAGCAAATCATCATAATTCCACCGTCAAAAATCTTCGAAACATGATGATTTAACCAATAAAAAATATAAAAAATGGTGGGTTTAACATGATTTAACCATCAAATATGACCATTCTCCCTGAAAATCATCTCATTTTTTTTGTGAAACCAGCAACCAGAGATGGTAGATTTTTCCTACCAGTACTTGGGAGTGCAGTTGGAAGTATTGATTTGTACATGGCAATAACCCCACAAGTTGGGATATAACCCCTATAGCTAAGGCATGCTAAGGCTATATATATATAACTATACAGACTATACATATATACTTCTAACTAACTGCACGCATCTGCACGCCAAAGTACTAACCATTTCCAGTGAGGTCATTGTGTGCGCTGGCCTTGAACTTTTGCACTGCGCTAGGATGCAGGAAAAGGCCGTACCTGAACGGCCCGGTGCCCCGCTCGAAATCCATTGGAAGCGTATGGCATTGGCTGGCCAAGAGTTTGGAGGCATTTGGAGGCAACATTTGATCCATGTTGGGTGTGCATGAAAATGGCTAGACATACTAGACATGAACATTTTAATGCGTGAATTAAAAAAACAGGTGATCTCCCCAAAATTATGGGAGCCGAAGCCAAGGGCCCAATCAAAACGTAGGAGAATATGTGTATGTACTTATATATACATATACTGTATGTATTCCATATATATATATATAGATTTGCATGTCTATACCATGTATCATCTATGTATATTTTACCGATATAGATCAAACTATGTCAAAGATACAAACGATACAGTATGATACAGTATACCTTCAAAGAATGTAACAATTTCAGTGTCAGACCAAAATCATCAAACAAAACAACAGTGTGAGATCTGGGGTCAAAGAAATTGACCCACAGCGAACCAATTCGCTCAAAACTGGCGAACCAATTTTTACCAAATTTACCCGCAAATGGCCATGTGCAAGTTTAGGCCAAAAAAAATGAGCCACAATGATATAACTATGTCTGAAGATTGGCACCCCGAACTGACTGATATGGTGTATCGGTTTTTTCACTTCCGCAATTATGAATGGCCATAGAGTATATATATTAAATATTGACCCAGGAATATATGAGATGCCCCAATTACAAACTGGATTAGAGGTGGCTTATAAACCACCTGACTGGCATGCACATTCATTTTTTTTTCGGGCATCATTTGTTGTTTCTTCTCTGTTCATCCTATCTCATAGGGATGAAACATTGCGGTACTGTTCTCCGCAGTGCTGCAGGGGTCACTTGTCCTCACATTGGAAGTAGCGCTTGCCATGAACGCTGCCATCGTTCTTGCCTGCCTCGAGGTGATGTGAGCAAAGCAATAAACCATCCTCAGTTTGATCGTCAATGGGTAACCATCAATCCATATGGCTAGTTCATTGTTGCTTTACTAACATCTTGTTGTTGGGATGGAAAGACACAACATGGTTGAACAGCAAAAAAAAACTACGTTTCACAAATTGTGGACTCCTGGCCAGTTTTGCAGCCAGGCACACCAGATGGATGGGATGGAACGATACCATGGGTAGTCCAAAAATTGGATCGTTCTTGCTAATCCTGAAAATGAACAGTGTGGATCTTCTCATTCACGCTACAGATCCTGTAACCATATTGTACACCCATGCTTTACATAATTCAATTAATGTTCCATGTTGGGATAAGACTTCTTTACCTGACTGATTCAATTCATGTATTCCTAAATGTTACCCATATTGACTACCCATGAATTTGGGATCATCCCGGTATCGAATCCGAGGTAAGAATTCAACGCTCACACCTTTTTTGTGGCTCTTCAGCCCATTGGAGATTCCACCTTTTTCTATTGGGTTAGAGAAACTTGTATCGCTGGGTGTATCAGAACACTATCATGATTATATATTATATTTTATATATTATATATTATATATTATATTGTATATATGTCTAAAATAGGGTACAAATGGGTACAGTAGCCCTAATTCTGTTGGTTAATCAACATTTGTCCAATCAAAATATTTCATTTGCTCAGGTATACCAAAAAATCCGGACACACCAACATGTAGTGTTGCTGCTTATATCCAATTAGATATCAGTAAATACCATCGAATCCAATTCAAATCCTATTAAATCCTGATAATTCTATTATCATTATTATGGTAACCCCTCCCCCCCAAAAAACAAAAAGTGGAAAAACAAAATCGCATTGACATGATGATGAACCATGATAAATCACTGGTCCATCTGAGCCATTCCCCAAGGGCTCCCCAACCTTGATGTCCAACTCGACGCCCAACCATTCGCCCGTGGCGAAGTCGGTGATTCCAATGAACCTCACGGTGCCTTCCCAGGCCTGACACGCAGAGTTGACGCACAGTTCACTTGGTGAATTCTATGGGTCATAGATGTTGATAGGGAATATAAGTATAGTTCTAGAATGGTGTTTAGAAACCAACTTATACCGGAGGAAACTCAGCTTGCACTTAGTAAGTCCACGATTCGTGGGTTATCCTATATATATATGTATATGTATGTATATCATTTATAAACTGGGTTGTAAAATGATAAAACATATGGCTATCAACCAGTTGGCATGAAAAGGAGCTAGGGAATTGACTCCGTATGGCCCAAGATAATCAGGTGGGAAAAATGATGAACAAATTGTGTTCATCTTGGGGAAGGTATAGGCACTTCAGGTATGTCATGATACCAGTGTCAACACCTTGTGCCACCACCTTTACTTTGGCTCAAACAAGTAGAGGCTTAGGTTTATGGGCCACTCACTTTCTGGTGTGGTTTCTACTCGAAAAACCACATGCACGGGATTCTTGAATGCTACCAAGGATTGCCTGTGGCTTTGGCATAAGAAGAAGGCGTTTTATGGATGAAATCAGGATGAAATCCCCAAGCAAATCAACTGCCTAACGAAGATATGGAAAATAGAAGTACCAACAACGCGCGCTGACACCCAATCAAAGCGGTGTTGCTTCATTTTATCCAATTATTATCCCAATAAATCCCGATTTATATTCCATTACATGCAGCTATATCACAATTATTAATGGCCCACTTTATTCACAGTTCAATGACATTTTGTGGTTTAATCCCCTGTCTCGACCAGCGGAGTGGAACGTTAATGAACCCAAGAAACTTGTCTCATGATGCCACTGTGAAAATTGTGGAGATTGTTTGATTTGGTTTTTGAACATCTGGCTATGCCCATATGCTCCATGTATAGTATATTTACCTGCATTTGGGCCATTTATGGGGTAAATGATAGTAAATATTCCAGCACCATGGTTCGCATATGGGATGGGTTAAACAATGTTAAACATGGTCAAAGCCATCGAATCCCCTGTTGCAAAATCCAGCGATTTTGATCCATCCTCATCCATCCGCTACATGCCAAAACAAAAAAAAACTGGTCAACCTGGTCATCTAGAGATGACCAAATCATTTCAACATAGATTCAGTGCCTCATGACATGCACCTGTAATTATCATCTGGTTATGATATGACTAACATAGCCATGGAAAATCACCATGCTATTAATAGGTAAACCATCTATTTCTATGGGCCATTTTCCATGGCTATGTTAGTCATAACCAGAGGGTATGTAATATCGCCCATTTACTAATCCATGTTGACATATGTTCAGGCACGTCGGTAGACCACTGAATGTCCTGACGACGCAGCGCACCTAAGATACATTCCAAATGATTCTTATCCTGGTTCCCGACATTAACTTTAAACCGACAGAAACCGACCATATCTTGGGGCCTGATGATCTTCCCCTGACAATTACTTTAGACATAGATATAGAATGATTTAAACATGATTGTAATGATTTTGTGATATTCAGTGCCGCATAATCGCAGCATAGATTGCAAGCCTGGGCATATGAGAGAGAGATGTTTAATGCCAGAAAATCTCAATTCCCAACGGATTCTCATCATTTTCCGTAAAATCATTAGAACACAAATCATACCATGTGGTACCCTCCCGTAAACGTTTCGACGTTTATCATAGATGTGGTGTTGATCCACCATGAGTGTCGATCATCCATTCTGGGCTTTGGACGGCCTTGGGCTCCTCCTTGGCGGCTTTGATCAGCACACGATCACCCAGCAAAAAATCCTCCTGTTGGAAGCTGATTGAAGCACCACTAGTACTGGCCCCCAGAACCCCCCCAAAATATGCCCAAGTTGCTGAAATCCTATGTAGTAGTGGTAAATGATCTTTCTTTTTGCAGGTTACAATAAGATACAATAAGGATCATTTCATCTGCTGAATCATGATGATATCAGGGGTATATATACACCATGTTCAGGCCCATACATCATTCATATCCTATAAATATAGTGTGAACATCATGAACATCCCATACCCTCTCGAATTTTAAGAGATTTTGCTGTTGCACATAGCAGTGTTTAATAGGTAAATCCATGGTAAATCATCAAACTAAATGGGCCATTTGCCAAACTAATGGTTAAATTACTGGAGCATAGTTCATCCGCTGTATTGATGTTGGCTGTCAAGCCTAGGGTCGGATGCAGCAACATGTTTCATATACATACCTCAAAACCATTCTTGTCTTAGGAGTCATCAGTGGCATTTTTCCCTTTTCCTGCATTGATTAAATATGAAACTACTCAAGCTGAGTCTGATGAAATGGGGATGGATCAAAACACATGAAATATAATGAAATATAATGTTTCGGAAGATAAAGAAACTACTTTTTAAATCACCAGGGGATTCCATGGGTTCTGACCAACAGCCAAATTACTTTGGAGATTCAACTGCGAGAGCACCAGAAGTTTGATGACGTTCCAAGAAGGGCTGTCAAAAGATAGGTCTCTGTTGGATTTTAGCTAGGCTAGCACATGGATTTGTGGTGGCATATTGTATATATATAATATATATATATAAAACTATATAAATACACACGCACAGTTGGATGGGTTTATAAACCGTAGGGCCGTAGGGGGCCCTTCCTTTGGCAAAGGGTGTGTAAATGGTTACGATCCTTATAAGTCAAACTTATAACATCTTATAACATGCCGTTTACTATTGTTTGCATGCTGGATAATATGCTGCATCCTATTTTTGTTTGATGTCACATGTACACTCCAATTATGCTCTTGTCATTTCTCACAGATGTCACAGATACACGTTTCAGGGATGTTATGCACGTTTGAGAGTTTTTGTGCACGTGTCAGCAATATTACGGCGCATTTCACAACATTTCCAACGAATGACCATATAATATGATTATTTTGGGGAGGTGGGGGTGTGGGGGGGAAGGTGAGGGGCTGGTGTGGGGTGGGAGGCTGCGGGAAGGGAGAGATGGGGTGGCGGGTTCAAAGAACTTCCAACACGCTCTTGGATGCGGGCTTGAAACAACTTGGCACCGTGGCAAAGACGTGTAAATAAAAACATCAAGGAATTCTTTTTCTTTCAAACATGGGAAGAAAAACGACCCCTGTAAATTTTGGAAGCGATGCAACTTGCTGCTGCACATATCTGTCAACATGCAAATCAGGCCAAGATGCTGGGTATGTGGTGAACAAATCAAAACTCATAACCCCAAATCAAGGTGAATGAGTACGAAAAATTGAAGTACCCAGTGTCGCGGGTTGTATACCCCATTTGCCATTAACAACATAAAAAAAATGCAATTTGAATCACAACAATAATTAATTTATGTTCGTCTTTTTAAGTATCTTGAATCTTTTCAGGGTTTCAGTGTCGGGAAAGCACAACAGAACCGACGCAGCAAGCATCTTGACATCCAACGACAATGGCGAAAGACATGAAAGACATTAAAGACATGGAAAATGTAGATCCAAGATGATCTAAGCAACTGGTAGGAGATAGTTCTAGATCAACAGTGTAGTCAGTGTAGTCTTGAAGTGGATTGAATGTGTATTTCTTTGGCCTGCCAGTTTGGCCACATTAGATGAACACACTGTGAGTTTTTCCATTTGGGATGAACATGAATTGTCTGGAACACTGTTTGTTTCTTTGATCATTTCGAGTATGGACGTCATCTCCCGAAATTTTAAGCTGCAGAGATGCACTCCTTTCATATCGTTTTGTGAACACAACCGGTTGGGTTTTGACAGCCGAGATATCGAGATCATCCCCACAACCGGTGAGATCCCCGCTGGTTGAAACGATGTCGGAGATCCTCCATCTCTTCCGGCGCATATCCCTGGACCTCAGATATGATGGAATGCCCTTGGGTAAACGAAGAGTTGGCCATGGAAAAAAAACCCGCAGTTTTTGTAGATAAATCATGGGTGATTTTCCATAGCAAACTCTTAACTGACTGGTCAACTTTTTGGGAGTGTCGGATACCCTTTGGAAAGTCAACACTTTGACCTTGAACATGTCACTGTTTTGGTGGACAGCAAATCTCCAACCCCCGCAAATAAAATAGCAGGGTCAAACGCCCCGTGAAATCCTGATTTTGTCTCAACAACTGGGGAAACACCTCAGAGAGGGGGTTCAAACATGTGAAACACATAGTGCTGGTTCTAGCCCATTGATATCCGCTGTATCATAATTTCTATTCCATAATCATTTCGGCAAAATGATGTGATGTGTGTGTGTGTGATTCTTCATGGCATATAAGTCAATTGGATGTCATATCGTTTAGTAGCTGTATACAGTATATAGTTGTATCCTTCTATAGTTGATGCCTTTTCTCACTTAGAAAACACACCACTTTCTCTTCATCATATCCTAGTCCTAGTCTTCCTGCTGCTTTCAACCATTTCAAAATGGATAAACATAATTCTCATTCTCATTAATTCTCCCCCTTTATTCATACTATGCAGCTTTGTCTAAAAAATCTGGATTATCCCTAGATCCAAGAGTCGATCATAATTTCCCCTACACTTGATGGCAATTTTCTAGGGGCATACCTGACTATCAAACATCCATTGATGGCCCTAGTCCCATGACCGGAAGTATGGGAATAACAACTGATGATACAATGGGATTACACACATGATTGATATCATATGCTATATTTGATGTAATCCCATAAAACACATTAACCCGGCTTTGCAACCCAACAGCAGTGAATATGCCAACTTCAACGTGACAAGGTTCCGGAGTAGTGTCCACGTTTGGGCCACATTTTGACGTTCAGCGTGGAAACAAAATGACAGACAAAGCGGGCGACAGAGTGGAAGACAAAGGGGGAGGCAAAGTTTGAGATAAAGTGAGGAGTGGGACAGAAGCTGGGCGACAAAGTGGGAGATAAAGTGGGGGACAAACGGGGAAACACAGTGGGAGACAAAGTTGGAAACAAGTGGGGGACAAAGCGCCAGACAAAGCGAGAGACAAAGTGAGACAAACTGGGAGACAATGGGGGGGAGAAAGTGGGAGAGACAAAGTGGCAGACAAAGCCGGAAACGAGGTGGGGGACAGAGTGGGAGACAAAATGAGAAACAGAGAGTGGGGAACAAAGTGGGAAACAAGTGGGAGAAAAGTGGGAGAGAAAGGGGGGGGGGCCGAAGTGCCGAAGTCGGAGACACAGTGAGCGACAAAGAAAATGGGAGACATAGTTGGAGACAAAAGGCAAAACAGTGGCAGACAGAATGTAAAACAAATGAGAGTCAAAGTGGCAGATATATATATATATATAGACAGTGGGAGACAAAGTGGCCTCGACGGCCTCATCACGTGGCGATAGCTGGAATGTGGCCAAGACCTGGAAAAATATGGCGCCCGCGGCGGAAACGTAGCGAGTTTGCCAAAGTCATGGGATTTCATTGGGAGTTCAGCAACCAAAATCATGGATTTTAAGGAATATGAATGGGATATGACTGGGATATTCGTGGGATGTGAATGGTATTTAACCGACAAACATGCTAATTATGGTGAGTTGCTTGATTTCGAACTGCTCGTCTCGAGTAATTTGTTGACAGTTTGCAAACTGGAAGCCATGGCTCACTTAGCCCAATGCTTTACAAATTACCGAAGGGTAGTGAGGATATCCTATGGATTATCTGGTTTTTTAGTCAACAACATGGGGAGTTAGTTTACTCAACCGGTCAGTCCGTTTAGTTCTAGTTGGTTAATCATATGGATGCCCAGTTCAGGATCCTAAATTGCAGGTACCTACCATATATAAGGCCTATGTAAGGCCTATGTAAGAGAATATCCCCACAAAATATGGCATTATATGGTACAGTACCTCCATTTTAGGATCCTGGAATTTCCATTGATATTTAATATGGATGCCCAGAAAAGGGATGGTTGGTGATAGTCTCCAATACATTAGATTCAGCAGCCACTGCTCATGGGCGCAAGCAAAATGCACCCTTTTGCCGTGGCGCCGTGGCAGCAATGATGATGAAAAATCGCTGCTTTCAAGGCATTCCAAACATATTAGGGGATTACCCTCTGGTAAACTAACATAGCTGTGGTAAATCACCATGATTAATAGGTAATTCAGCTATAAATAGGTCATTTTCTATAGCAAACTCTTAGTTTACTGGAGAGTAAGTTGCCAGGAGGGAAAATGATTGTCACTGGGGATCAAACTCCCAAATAAGCTTTGAAAACACCAGAGTTTCAATCGTCTCTTAGATATTGACCATGGAAAAATCACCGGCCGAAAAAATGCTTTAGCCAACAAGCATGGACTATAGCCATCAATATTAATTCTATAACAGCAGGAAGATCAGCAACAAATAATTGTTTTCCTCAAAAACGGACATATCCAATAGGAAGATTGTCTAGACCCGTTTTTGGGGTTTCACGTTAAATTACTGTAAAGTGGTGTGAATTCATCACTAACTGGGATAGAATCAACAATGGACAAGGCATTAAATATATTGTTTACACAGAGGTCCAGATTTTACAACAACAGTGGGGAAACTATCAAATAAGTGGAGGACCGATATAAGTGAAGTATGCATGCAAGAAGGGATTCAACCAACAATTTTGATACAGAAAGAACACGCAAACCATGGAGGTGGCATACATGGGGAGACCGCATCCAACAACATCAATAAGTGGGAGATACATGTAAGACAGAAGGGAATACTGGGAGCATCATCATGCATAGCCATGAGGGAGACCCAGTGCTGAAATGGGTATAGGTCAAAACTGGCAAAATTATGCAAAATTGATCTAAATTGGATAGTTCATACTCGAAATGACCAAAATATCTGCTTCTTCTGTGCGTTTTTTTTACTGATTGATCCATAGCCTAAATAGTCATGGCATCTCCTGTTCTTTTTATTGAGTCAAGGATCAAGCCCAACAGCTAGGTCTCCATAGTAAACCAGGCCATTCTGGAGGAGTATCATGATAGGCCCGATGGGCAGCTTAAAACACCCACATGGCGCCTGTACATGTCAAGACAACATAGAGGTGAACATCCAAATAGCCCGAACCTCCTTAAATCGCCTTAAATCCTGATAATCAGCAATAGGCGAATGTGGGTATATGCCAAATTCAATCCGCCAAACGTGGCTTATTGATTCTTCATTCCAAAAATGACCTGCTGCTCTAGTGCTTGGCCACGGACACACATGTGATCTGAAGGAATAGTCGAAGATGGGATTAAGCCTTTCCTCAGCATGGGCCAATTTGGTGCCCCCTTGCAAGGAGAATTCTGCTAGGTGACCGTGGGCAAACCAACCAAGAACTGCTCAGACGTTACCCACTCGGGTTCACGATGGTTCACGTGGGCATGTTTTGGGGGAAATCTATCAATTGCTAAAAGGTCTGAATCATATTACTGTAACTTGTTGACGATAATCCCTACTTGACGGGTGAACCAAACATCAAATGTGTTTTGCTGCATATGGATGCATATGTAGGTTGGAATGTCCCCATTGTCTCTGGGTTAGTTCAGGATGGCTCACATAGCCGGTGACACAACCGACAATAGCTAATTACACATCCATTATTTCCAGAAGATTCGCATCTTATTTTGAACCACCCCCAAGGGTGTCCGTATGTAGTAATAATCAACGTGTTTCTGTAGTCACCAATATATGCCTTGCTGGTTGCTTATGTCATAGCCACAACATCAACAAACATTAAACCACTTCACCAATGCCAGTGGTTTCCCACCCTCTCCTCCCTTGAAACAAATGCAGGAAGAAAATAATGTGTAGACCACATAGATGTAAATCATGTACAAAACCCCAGCTGCATAATAATGATCAGCTGAGTGTTTCAGATTATGCCATCAGACCCAATCTAAACAGATCCAGCTAGCAACCTAGTAGGTGGTTGAGTGCATTGAGCCAGCCCCAGAAAATATGCTCGTCATTGGGGATCCTCATCCCGTTCACATTTTTGAGTAGAATTCATATATGTTAGCTGGTTGAATACTCATCATTGCTTCAAAAACCCAGCATTCAACGTAGCAGGAACGTACCAGTCACTAAGGTCCAAGTCTCAACAACTCACATAGCTCTTCCTGATTTGGAGCCTCGGAGCTGTGCCGGAGACAGTGCACTCAGTGCACTCAGTGCACTATAGTTCTTTGGGGCCGCGTATCTAGTTAAAAACCCACCTCAACTGGACCTCGTACAGGTGACATATGGTGACACCCAAGAGATACGGTGGCTGAAACGAAGATCGCGTTGCTAAGGCTTAAGTTGTGCTCTTTCTGGGCGGGCAAAGTTGGATCTGGCATTCATCCTTCCAAGCGCAGTCCCAGTTCCAAAGGGATTTGTATATATATATATATGCTGGTTATATTTCTTTTATCATATTGAAATCATATGACATCATTATTATCAAATATCAAACTACATATAATCATATATAACTACTGTTTATAGTTCATATATCACAATATAGGTAATATCAATAGTATGCCAACTTCCACATCATAATATCCATAAACTGCACACCTGACCCAAGTCCCACGCCTGGGGGTCTTTGAAGCGCCGCATAAGGTCCTGTGATATTGTTGGGTTGTAACTAAGCCTTGTTGCCCTAGTCAATTCAAGTTATGGTGGTGTAACCCTTAAATTACATATTGGGATATAAACGGGTATAACGGTATAACTTAACTAAACTGGCCCCCTCATAACATGAACACGTCACAGGAATTGTCACAAGGGATGATTGACTCAAAATGGCATATCAATGAGCCGATCCAGGCAATTGATCACTTTACCGTGTAACAATCTTACTAGTACCACTGTATTTGCAGAGCTGGTTTTCAGCTGACACTCTCTTTTGAAAAAAAGCTGAAGAAAATTCACTGATCGTCGCCGAATCGGAGGCTCCTGTTTGTCCTGATGGTTGTAATGTCTGTAGCCTGTTCCACACTGGGCCACTTTGAAGTGAGGCGAACAGAAGACCTGAGCCACAGTGATGCAAGGCGATGCCATGTTTCTGGCGCTGTCCAAAGTACTGGCTGCAGGGATTTTCAATGGCTATAATCCCTGTATGTTGGGATTTAACCCCCAATATCCCCCTATATGATGTTATATGTTTACGTGGAACTGGAACTGCACCCCCAAGTAGCTGGAACAGTTCCCCAAGACTTGTCTGGTCTTGCAGGTCGCTACCTCTTACTGTCAGACCATTCCTCACAATTGTGGGCAGTTGACGTATGGCCAAATGCCTGGGGCATAATAATGTCTCGTAGTTAGTAGCATTCCTTCGATTTCTCATGCTTCTCTTATGAAATGTCTTGCTGGGATATGGTGCACACAATGACAACAAAACCCATTTTCCAGGCACCAGAATCTTGAAGAGATTTACCATGAACCCAACCCTGTACAGACTTGCTACTACCCCAACTAATTGGTGATACACCCGACTGCTCGTACATAGATATTAATGATATTCCACGTGAAAACTGCTATGAATCCCCCAAAATCTTGCAAAAAGGAAGAGCTAAAATCCACCAAAACTTCGCCAACAAAGTCAGAACCCGCAACGCATTTCACGGCTTCCCTACGTGATCCGTAGTCTCCAACGTCAACTCACCCCACTTTTGCACCTTTCAACCATGGCTAGAGGATCATGGAGGATGGAGTTTGATGCATCCTAAGTGGTACAAATACGCCGTTTTTTGTTACCCTCTGATAATTTCTGGCGTGACAATGGAAAATCCATCATTTCTGGATGATTTTTCCATTATACTATTCATATCTATTCATCTAGGGAGGGGAACCCATATCTATTTGGAGATGTTCCAATATGTAGTTGGATTTCAACATAATATGCTTGGTGCCACCATGTGCCACCTTACTCAATGGGATGCACCCCCCAGTACAAACACAGAACTTTTGTATACTTTTGTGGTAATTCCAATGAAACAAGCTCAATTTTTCTCAGACATGATGCTATCCCCCTGGGAAGGTTTATTAGATATGGGGTATATTGCATTACGTGAATTTGATTTGCGGATCAAAGCAATTTGAAGAACAATGCTGGCAGGTTCCGAATCCGATTCGAGGGAAGTAGTGGGATCGTGTATATTATATATACATACATATTATAATATACAGTATATATATATCGTAGTTTCCTCTGGTGAGATCTAATGAGATGGATAAATATTGAAAGGCTGTTTGATGACAGTCCGCCAAATGGCAATTGCTCTGACCATCAAAACGGGCTAAAAAAAAAGCTACAACCAAAGCTACTTGGCAGTGAACATCGTGAGTGTTGATTTTTGATGAGTTAAGAGTTTGGGTTTGTGAAATCTCCGTGTTTGTTGATTCCAGAAAACATATTGGTCGTCCTCCAAGCAAACCACTCCCCATGATGCCTGTTCCGATGCCGGCCCACGCATCTTCACAACCTGAGAGCGGCCCATTGAAAACCTCTCCAAAAAAGATGATTGAACAAATTTGTGTTTCTGCCCATCAAGTGAATATTTGATGTAATCAAACAAAATGGGCAGTAAAAAACTTTGGACCCACCAACGCCGTGTTTGGCTTTTTTGTGGCGGTCAAAACATCTGACGTCATGTAGCCTGGGGCCAAAAAATAGCTAGGCGTTGGAAGTTGATCATCTACACATCTATTTGGGTGTCTCTGATCATGGCACAGACCAAAATACATGCACCCACCTATGGCAATTTTTGGCAAGTGTAAGAAAGAAAATGACGAGAACAAATGATTGGGAACCTTATTTTCCGACTAACCCGTATGGGTATGGGTATATTTCAGAATATAAGGCCCAGGGAACCGCACAAGTTGATTATTCTCAGTAATAACCATCCATTTCTGGGATATCCAAATTCTGATCCACTGTATTTATGGAAATACCCAAATTCACCAAAATTGCCTACTGGATGTCCCAACTCTACACTCAACAGCCCACTGGTCCAGTGGCTGAGAGAGGGATACGATCCTCTGTGCCCCAAGCATTCTTCCTTGGAACATCCGGTCGGTGTTACGATGTTGCCATTCAAAGCTGGGTTGAAATCCAACAAGGTGGTGCCCCCAACAAGGTGCTAAGTTGGTGCAAATAACTCCAATAACTATGGTTTATAGGTGATATATCTATAGTTAATTGGCTTATAACCAATTTATAACTGGGGGGGGGCACCACCTTGAATATCATCCAACAAACATTGGGGTATAACAAGCACACTCGAGACAGACATGCAGACTACAGCGGAAAATCATGACGAATGGTTTGACGAGTTTGTGGTGGAATAGCCCACAAAATGCACTATATGTATATACATGTACACGTGTATACAAATATATACAGTTTAGTAGGGACATGATATTAACGCTTATATTTTACATGTATGCCTTTGAGGAACGTTACCACACGTCCCGAGTACATGGGTGAACGTTCTGTGGAAGACAGCATGATCGATTCAGAAGAGTGGTCAAAAGCCGCTTCACGAATTTGATGAGCCCAGCAGGCCCAGCAATTGGAGACTTAACAGCCCTTGTTACTAAATGTGTGTCGGTCAGATCTCAATTCTTGAACATTTTCATGGCTTATCATAGAGACGCAAAAGCATAAGGTTGGTGGATGATTTACATCACCAGTTGAGTTTGGCCGAAAACAGGGTACCCAACATTCCACGTGTTATCATATCTAGCCCCTAAAATGCCATCAAATTGAGGCAGTCTCCGTTTTTGGACAAACTCATCTCATATGTTACATATTTGTTATATATATATATGTATACATTAGTATAATACAGTATAATATAATGTACAGGTTATTGTATTCAAATCTATCATTCTTTTTGCCATGTTAAACCCTTCCTGTTGGGCCACATCCCTTTTGGGCAAATTCCCCTCAAACCAAACTAGTTCATTGCCAATGTTTCTGTTGGTGAATTGAGTCCCATCATATATCGCATGATATATCCCGATAACATTGTTGGTTTGGTACCCGTTGTAAACCAATCTAAATGCACATATGGCATGCCCCGAAAAACATACATTGTGTCTCAATCCAGGTTTTTGTGGGGGAAAGACCCGCATGTAGATTATGCAGCAACCAATTAGAAATCATAGTACCCGTTCTATCCAGAAAATACCTGGAAAATACCCACCAACAAGACCATTAAATCAATCTAAATCCACCCAAATCCCCATGTTCTTCCCAGCTTCAGGCCCCAGTGGGGGAAGTCGCAATTTGCCATGCTCTTGGCGGCCTTGACGTCAGCCTCAAAGGCTCAAAGAGAGGCGCGGCACGTCGGAGGGGGTGATTGGCGCGGCCTTTCTCCGTGCATCATTGGTTTTAACCGTTTTAACCGTGCATCAAAGTGAGATTTTACCAAGACTTTTGATGATTGAATGAACCATCGTCTTTTGGTTTTGCATGTCATACCACGAAATACAGAGGGTTCCTGTAATTTGTCCCTTTAACCGATTCAGAGAATTATTGGCTTTATGGTTGTGGTATCATTCTTGCGTTTCCTATTGGTTTCTTATTGGGCTTATTCTGGGTTTTATAATCGGGCTTAACTATTGCCATTCGTAGTCGGTTTATCATTTATTTATTCTTGGTTCTATGATTGGTTAGCTATAGGATTGGCATTCTGTTGGGGTTTAACACTGTTGGTTTCAATTACAAAACAACGTTTTGCGAGGTTTGTCCAAAACGCGACACGCGTTGTGCTTGACTGGCTTGACTGGCTTGACTGGCTTGACTGGCTTGACTGGCTTGACTGGCTTTGGTTTTGCCCCAAATGGCCAGCTGAAACAAAACACAAAAATGCCGATGCCGTATGCCCATTGTTTGCTATTTCAGTTTAGAGATATTAATACAATAGAATGGACCATGTTTTTCTAAAACAGTTGCACGACGCGAATGGAGTTCCGCAGTCCATGGTTCATCTTTCTCCATCTTTCTCCATTTTTTGATTCCCAAGGGATGACCCAAGGACCCCGGTCATGTTACAATGTTACCCCGTAGTGTTTCTCATCGAGGCCGAGGCCATCGAGGACCTAAACTTTTACTCAGCTTGGCAGTGATTGGTGCATAGAGGCTACTTAAATGGCTACACATCATTGGACAATGTAGGACAATGTATCAAATCTGATCAAATCTGATCAAATCTGATCAAATCTGAAACCCTGGTCTATGAAGGAGGAAATGCGCATACGAGCAGAACAGAACGCCTGATGCTTTTATTCAAAACCTTGAACCCACCTTACGGGGTTTCACCCAAAAAAAAGACCGGTGACTGTTTTCGAAAGCAATCTATGGCAACCCCGCAAAAAGGAAAAACACAGAAAAGTCAAATCCGAATATAGGTACTAAATCAAACCTTGTCCATCCTTTTGAGGTCTTTACAGCATCGGACATCACCTCCATTTGTTTCGTCAATCGCTGGGCCGCTGGGCCACCCGGCTGGATGACTGTAGGGTCGGCGGCTTCCGGTGCCGGTGCCGGTGCCGGTGCCGGACTGGAGCAACTGGAAACAAGTGTGACCTCAGATGGCGCGAGCTGAGCGCGAGCTGAGCGCGAGCTGAGCGCGAGCTGAGAGGGGGACCTTTTTTTTAGACCCCGAAATGGGCCCGAAATGGTAGCTAAGTGATGCTAAGTGGTGAATTCTATGGTTAATAGATACATGATATATCATATTATATCATGATAATGTCGGATCTTGATTAGTGTAGGGCCCCCCTAAACAACTTTAGGAATCTCTTTAATGTGAACATTTTTCGGGGCCGGTGTCTGAATGATATTGGATCAATTGATTTCAACTGATTTCAATTTACTTTCAATTGATGTCAATTTGCTTTTAATTGACTTCAATTTACTTTCAATGATTTCAATTTACTACCACTTGGTTTCAATTTGTTTTTAATTGATTTCAATTTACTTTCAACTGATTTCAATTTACTTTCACTAGATTTCCTTTATTTTCAATTAACGTTCAATTTATTTTCAATTGATGTCAACTTACTTTCAATTGATTTCAATTTAGTTTGAATTTATGTTCAATTGATTTCAACTTACTTTCAATTGACATCCCATAGTAATCCCATAGAAATATCATAGATATGCCATAGGAATCCCACAGAAATCCCATAGAAAGATCATAGAAATAACATGGAAATAGCATAGGAACCACAAAGAAATCCCATACGAATCCCACAGAATTCCCTCAGACATCCCACAGTAATCCCACAGAACTATGATAGAAATCCAATAGTAAACCCATAGAAATATCATAGCAATCCAGTAGAAATATCATGGAAATCTCATAGGAATCCCAGGGTAATCCCATAGAAAAAACATAGAAATACCTTAGAAATCACATAGAAATCTTATTGAAATCCAATGGAAATCCCATAGAAATATCATAGAACCACGATAGAAATTCCAAAGAACCCCCATGGAAATCCCATAGAATTCCCAAAGAATTCCTATAGAAATATCATAGAAATCCCATAGGAATCCAAATCCCATAGACATCCTTTTGAGCCCCCATAGGAATCCCATAAAAATGCCATAGACACCCCTTCAGAAACACCATGAAACCATAGAATATCATAGAAACACCTTAGAAATCCCATGGAATTCCCACAGAAACTCTATAGAAATCCCATAGAAACACCATAGGAATCAAGGATAGGATGCCAGGACAATTGAACTAAGTAAGAGACACAAGCTATAGCAAAGGAAAGGAGAAAATGATTTTGGAAAAAAACACTTCGAAAAAAAAAACTGGACACAATAGAGGACACCCACAGCAAACATACTATTGAAGATCAATGCTGCTCATGGGCTACCCCCTTGAAAATTTGTTTGGGTGCTGTTTTTTAATCGAACAGGGCACCACCAGCGTGCACAAATTTGCAATATGTTGCAATAGTTTTCCTCAAATTATCTAGAAAAAAATATTTATCTGCTGCATGTCTGTTGGCCTATGCCAATCTGCTGCAAAAGGAAAAGGAAAAGGGGAAAAAAACAAAACGAAAAAAAAAACCCAAAAAACAAAACAAAAAAAAACACAAAAAAACAAAAAACAAAAAACAGACTCATGAAAGTAACAAAGATTGGGTTCCTTGGGGTTAGGAGTTTTTTTTTTGTTTTGCATTTTTTTGGTTTCTTGGTTCCTTGTTTTCTGGTTCGTTGTTGGTTTTTTTGAAGGGCTGGCAAAACAACACAAAAGTGAAGGACCTAGACCTCACTCTTTGCCAGTTCTCCCACTTTAGGGGTTGCAAACTTGCTTTTAGTTGATTTTATTGGTTGCTTCGGGCCTGTGGTTCCATTAGGAAACCATGTAAAAAACCATGGACAAATGCAGGTATCACTGAGGGAAGCTTAGGGGCTTGGGACACGGATTAGGCAATTTTGTCTGTTTATGTAATTTTTCAAAAACTGTGTTGAACAAATGCAAACACATAGGCAGCCAATGAATGTGTAGAACTGATTTTGAGATTGACATTGTTGGCTCAAATCCTTGAGTTAACATATGTTCAAACACTTTGAGGATTCCCTTGAAAAGGAGTGATGCATCTCTTTGAAGTGAGTGCTCCCTTCAACAAGTGCATTTCTTTTAAAATGGTAGAGCATCCCATTGAAGTAGGTCATGTTTTAGTCTACTTCTATGTCAAAAATGAACCCTCTTGCACATGCAATGCCCTTTTCACAATATATTTTCTTAACTCAAGAAGAAATGGTACATGTAAGCACGTAAAATACGTCCTTCACAATTGCACATCATTTTTCTGAATGCATAATGTGATATTCTTCCAAGACAACGAACCATATTTTGGGAATAACACCCTTTGGTGTAGGCAGCTCTCCTCTTGAAAAATATTGTAATTTGAAGAATGTGCATCTTTAAATCTTAAGACCATCAAACATTGCTTGAACATATGGTATACGGTATACTGTATGCATGTGGCACTCTTTTGAAAGAGTATGATCGTCCTTGAAGAATCTGTTGTTGAGTTTGTGCAACATCCCCTTGATATGAGTGAGATATTTGATTAAACGAAAACATTATTGTTGGATTGTATTGAAAACATTTCTTTAAGTAAGACTTGTCTACATGAAGGCTGGGCTGATCTGACCAAGGGGAAGAGTACACATGTCAAACAAAAGTAATCCAGGTTTCCAAGAATGCTGCTTCTCCACAGGAATATTTTTTTGCCATACAGGACAATATTCTGTTGTTCAGTGGTAAGAAGCGAAAGAACATTCTTTAATAGTGCTCACAGTTTCAAACATGTTGCGCTTTTGAAAGGGATGCTCTATGTCAATCATACTGCATACATTATGCAAAAATATTGACTTTTCTAAAAGGGGCACTGCTCCTTTGAAAGGAGGGTTAGACATTTGGAAATGCACACTGCACTCCTTCAAAGGGCATGATGCAACTTTTCAAGGAATACTTCATATTTTGTTTGGATATTGCCCCTGCAAAAACACACGGCTGAACGGCAAATTTATCTTGATAATATCTCTTGACGAGAGTTTTTATCTATGCAGTTATGTCACCAATTATGTATTGTGTTGCTTGCGCATGTGAAGAACTACTTTTGTTTTGTCTTCAACCATCTTTAATATGTTTTTTTAGTCATACATGTGATGGACACCTCGTCAGTATGAGGGTTGTGGCTTAGAGGCATGTGTCAGCTGACACTTAGATGAAGATACTCACCAATCTGAAATGTCTAAAAAAGCGCACGCTCACAGTCCCCAGCTCTCTTTTTTAATGGCGATTCAATAAGGCATCCTGAATTTTGGAAATTAGACATTTTGAGAATTCCAAAAAATGCAACTAAGAAAGTAAAAAGAGAAAAGCTTTAGCAAAGGAAAGGATTTTCCCGGCCGGCAAGAGGCCCCAAACAGTGTGGGGGGGAGAAAAAGAACAATGCACTCTAATGTTGATGATCATGATGACAATGATGATGATGATGATGATGATGATGGTGATGGTGATGGCAGTGATGGCAGTGATGGTAGTGATGATGATGATGATGATGATGATGATGATGATGATGATGATGATGATGATGACAATGATGATGATGATGATGATGATGATGGTGGTGGTGGTGGTGGTGATGATGATGAGGAGGAGGAGGAGAGAAAAATGAGAGAAATATGAGAGGAAGATGATGATGTGGATGTTGAGGAGGAGGAAGATGATGATATTGAGGAGGATGATGTTGAGGAGGAAGACTGATCCCAAGACCGGGAAGCACACTTTGTGCGAGCCTGCACAGTCGAAATGTACACGGACATTTCACAAGAGCCATGTGGTGTGGAAATTTGCAGGAAAAGTGCCGTACGCCAAGCCTCCGACACCCGTTTTGTGCGAGGCTGCGCAGTCGAAATGCACACGGACATGTCACAAGAGGCATTTTGTGCGGAAATTTAGAGGGAAAATACCAAACGCCCCGGATACCACCTCGATTGAACACCGGGCCTTAACACCTACCGTGGGAACCCCTCAGTGTGGACACACTGTTTGGGGAGAAAGGAAAGGAGAAAAGGATTTTGGAAAGGAAAAAAGCTGGACACAATAGAGGACCACCACAACAAACAAATATTCATCAGTTATATAATTGATTCATTAATTATTTTCATTAATTATTTTCAAAAATGTTGAAAACATGCTGAAAATCAAAGACGCTGAAAAAAACTGAAAATGCTGAACAAATGTCCTCAGAAAAAAGCTTGACACAATACCGACCCACCCCAGCAAGCACACTGGGTCAGAATTATTTTGGGAAAACTTGACACAATACAGTATCCCCACACTAATCGGGGCACAGCATTATATCTAGTATATATGGTGAGATTGGGTTTATAAACCAAATTGCAGCTAGGAGGCCCACCTTGTAGAGGTTCATACGTGTTCATAGGTTTTCATGGGTTGACGGATGCTACCATGCTTTCAAAACAACAGTTTGACCATGCGATGAGTTGGCTTGGAACACAACTCGTGCCTCTAATAACTGGCGATTCACATGGTCTATGTTAGTTGGGGAGATGCTGGATTTTCACAGATGCGCAAGGGTGGTATCCCTAAACCAATGCAATTTGATCGGCCAAAATCAAGTTGAGTTGAAACCAGGAAAAACATGAAAAAACGTGTTGTGTAATGATGACTATAGATACAACATGATACAACATAATTTAATAAACATTGCACCTCGGTCGGGATGTGAAGTACATCCCCCCTGGACACTTTTTCCAAGGGATCTATCTGCTGGGTCGAAACTGGCGCGTGAGATTGGAGACTGGCTCATGGTGACTGGTGGTTGAGCTCCCTGGCCCAAAACTGTGTCCTGTGTTTTTGTGATCATTAGCAAATCTTGGATGGAACCACAATTCAAATCATTCAATCAGTAATATCATATCATAAACCCAGTGCCATAAACCATGCCCAGTATATAACTGGATATACCCGAAACGGGATGATGCCCCTCGCCGACATCAGCCAGGATACCCGAAGCGGCTTCACCCATCCCCCATAGATGCTGGCCCCGCCATCAAAATCTTCTACCTTTTGGTAATCACTAACGTAGCGAACTGGAAAATCATCATGTTCAAGAACGGTAAATCATCATAAATCACCTATAGATTCCAGTGGGCTATGGATGGCCATGGCTTCCATAGCTATGTTAAACCAGAGGGCAAGAACACTGAACATTTCGAATCAAACGTCAGTTGGAAGATCGCTCCAAAAAGTAAATGGCCAATAAGCCTGGCAAATACGACCCAACAGACTTTATCCCATCTCTAAGTGGGCTATGGCCACAATATTTGCGTTTTTGCGTAAATCCACAAAACGAACTCAGAGTTTTGGAATGTCAGGAAAATCGGATCAAAACTCCCCAAACGGTAAAATCTCAGGTGGTATGTTATTGGTATTCCATGGTATTACCATGTTGAGCGATGATTCCAAGGTACGTAGTGGCTGATCCAGCTGAAATTCCACCTGCACCCGACACAGTTCGCGCAGCTTATATTTTAAAGGATAAGCTCATAGAGCAAATCATAAAGAGTGGGAATAAGATAGATAAATAAATGATAAACAATCATAGAATAGAAAGGATGAACAAATCGATAGAATAGACGGAATAAAGAAGATAAGTTGTTCAAGAAGAATAAGAAGAGATAAGACATGACAAGACAATATAACAGAAACTATATTGGGGGTCAGAGAAGGTAAGAACCTAACAAAGAACATAAACAAATAGAAAAAGAACACATAATTTGAACTAAGATGAAATGCATCACCCTGCTTGTTCTTCCATGTGCAAGCGATAAGGAAGACTGTATCCACTATCTTTGCTGGTTATACCAATCTTGCTTGCTACACGACAGGGGACTCAACAACCACCCAAGAGTGACCTCCAGAAATAGAGGATAGAGTGGTTCCTGATCGTTCATGAGCCTGAAGCACAAACGCTTAAACATTATTGGGGGTAACCTTTGGAGGCATTACCTGATGTATCAGCTATAATCCCACGAAATCCCACGAAATCATCTTCCCATTTTGGTTGGTTTTTGTATCCCACTTTTGCTGGTCATTCATAGCCCATGTTTTGCCATTCAAAAGGAGGACACAAGGTAGGTCGTCCCCATGAAATCACAAGCGGATTTCTTTCCAGTCGTCCAAGTGGAATCCCAGTAACAGAAAATCTTAGCACCATGGTGTTTCCAATGAAATCAATGAATCTATGGTGGGTTCAGTGGGTTCCTGTGAATTTTCCCTTTTTTTCTGATCCATTGACATTTCACACATGAACTCACCCACTGTTGGTCTGTTATAAACATCGCCACTTTCCCTTTCCAGCCTTTTCACTACTGCCATCCTCTGCTATGACCTGCACCTCCGTTGCAAAATCCGGGATGCAACTGAAATGACCAGCAACAATGGGTTTTAAATCAAGATACATGCTAAACGGAACAGAGCATGGGGTGGGTCGTCGTGATTCTATCTCAATTTCAATCTTCATAGAACTGAAATCATGACAAAGAAGAACAAATGGGACAGAAAACAGTAATACACAGTAATGCAAATAGTCAAAATTGCAAATACCATGTGTGAACACAGTCGAGCAATGAATCCGGTGGCAAATCCCTGAAGCTTCCAATACTAAACCCAGGCTCCAAAATTGCTCCCACCCAAAATTCGAGGTTCCAACAGGGTCCACATACTTGGCTCCCACTCCAACATTTTGGCAACAAGTTTCCGACATTAAATTCTTGCGTCCTTATCCATACCAAGTCAACCTTAGGATTTTACTGGGAACTGAGGATCTTTTGTAGTCTGTCAGAAGCTCAATGGCCACTGCTGTAATTGTTATATACTGTAGTGGTCCCAACATGATATGGACATTCAAAGCACCATGAAGACAGCAAGGAATAGCTCATCTATCTTTTTTCGAACCCCTATGAATGTGTCAGTGTCAACAGTTAGAATTCCAAAACATGATTGTAGCCCTTTCCTAAAAAGATGTCTTCGTCTTTATCTATGAAAATTGAACAACTTGACTAACTTGATTTATCCATATGGATTTGAAGAGACATGTCCTGGAACTTTGGCTGATCGATGCTGATCGATACGACCATATCAAAATCCTGATGCCGTGATGATCCAGAGATGTCTAGCAGCATGAAGTCAGCGCTGCATTTTGTTTAATGTTTATTAATCAATAGTCATCATACGGCTCACCTGAAATTGGGGTATACCCCACCAGTTATGACATGTTATGACCATGGGAAAACAAGGATCATCCATTGGAATTGGGATGAATTGGGCCAAATACCACTAAAATACCCTATCTTATCCTATCTTCAGACAACGCCTCTGAAAACACTCCATGTACCCCATCCAGATCCACTTTCGCGTCTTGTCCCAAGGGAGGCTGCAAATGGGCATCGCTGTTGAGGTCCTGCGAAAGTTTGGATCAGAGTTGTCATAGCGACATTTCCATGTGACTATTTCCGAGAGAAAACAAACATCCTCCAAACCCCTTCTTTGGAGTCAATTTGGTTGGCATGTGTGTATTGATGTGTCATGTAGCTAACTTGACATTTTGTCATTCATTGATCCATCACATAAAATTGAGGTATTCATTGATCCAATCTGTGTTGATTTCATCATTCTGGGCAATCCGCGCGCTCCAAACCGAAATCAGGTCATGGATGATGATTTCGATTGATTTCGCGCCATTACATCCGTCAGATATGCTGAAAACGAACCTGGAACCTCACACAATAGGTATCGAAAATGGTGTCCATCTTGAAAATAAACATTCTATTAGATTCCATGGCGTCCATATTTCTTGTTGAATTTCCAGGCAAAGCCATATGTACCGTTGTTTTGCTGAGGCTTTTGGGTATCATGGCTGACCTCAGCGGCTCGACATCAACGACTCCCGTCCACGGCCAGGATCAGAGGCGGACCGTCGGCCAGGGCGCCACCCAGAAGCTCCTGCAAGGAGCTGGACACCAACAAAAAACACACCAAGAAAACATTCAAATTTAACCAAGAAAAGTGTGGATCTAACCATAACATACTATAACATACTATGACATACTACAACATACTATGACATACTATAACATCCATAAGAAACAAAGGAACTTGACCAACATGAACAGGAGTTTTGACCGTTAAAGGTGGGATTGAACCAACAAACATCAACATGTTGCCAACAAAATTGGTGTTGTTACTTGTCTGAAAAAAATGTCAAGATACTCCACTCAAATTGGAGATTTCAGCAGCATGGGGATGTCGCAACCTGGTTCTGTCAAGCCAAGTGGATTTCAGGGAGGCCCCCCATCTGTCGATGAATATCGGAAATCCATCAGTGGTTTATAGCCGTCAATAATAAGCTAATTCGCAATACATTACTAATCATTACTATACCTGTGGATACTGCCACTGGATGCCATTAGGAGATTCTTTCCAAGAAGCAATCGTCTGGAGACGGTACGGTGAAGCCCTTGTTGCCTTGTATCCCCAATCCAGGCATGTAGGTCGTCTGAGATTGCTGTGACAACTATTTAATAGTTGGGCAACCGTGGAACCAACTGTTTGAATCTTCCCAGCAACATCGAGATATACTGCAACCAACGAATTGATCTGGTAGGGAGTTCACCCCAAGATTGCTGCAGCATGATGTCAGGCAGAAACAGCAATCATAGTGCCCCCGCATCGTTGTTTAACCGCTGGCTGCTGGTTTCAACATGTTTCAACAAAGTATTCCTCTGGCTGAGGTCATGTTGGGGGATATCCTATGACCAGTTTGGCCGGCTGCTGCTTCATCCAGAAGTCCGGAAAGTTTGCTGCGAAGGATGCACACACAATGTAAAAAAAAGCTAGCAACAACTGCGTCAACATGCTCTGGCTGGTAGCGAGAATCAAGAGTTGATGGGTAATGTCCCACAAAATACCAAAATCCTTGGTTGTTCTACTATGAGGGTTCAATATGAAGGAATGTACTGGGACTGGGACCCATTTTACTCATTTGTGTGCGCAAATCTTTACACAATTTTTAGGGCTTGCGAAATCCTTTGCTAGGTATCCAATGTATGTAATTATCCAGGAAATCACTTGGATTCAATTGACCCTCCAAAATTCCCTTAAAATCACGAGACTTGACACTTGACATCACTTGGCCACACTTGCAGCTTCCCAGTCATGAAGTTGCCACAAGTTCAATTGTCGTCGAAGTTCCTGCAGGGATCGTGAATGCGATGGTTTGGTGAATCTGGCCAGTGACAAATGGCATGTTTCACCCGCAAAAAATTGGATGAAGCCCACCAAATTTGGCGATCACTCTATGGCTGTGTTCCAAGCTTTGATCCCAAATCTCCCGAAAACTCTTGAATTCCTGTGTTTTCGGAATGCGTCCCTATCTCCAACCCACGTAATCCCATGCTGGCTGCCGTGTGTTTGGCATGGGTCCACAAACCAAGCCCACAATTATTCTCATTTCTCACGCTGATATGTTGTAAAACAGAACATGAATGAATCAAAAACATTCAATGATATTCAATGAATAAAGAACTAAAGGAAACACACCCGCAGAAACTCAATCAAGTAGGAGAGGATGGGTAATGTCGAGCACATGTTCATGTGTCGTTCCAGTGGTTGCGTTGAAAGCAAGAGACTTGCTTTTCCACATGCTCTCTCTCTTTTTATTCTTGTCTTTTTCTGTTTCCTTTGTTCTCCTTGTGTGTCCCTTTTCTTTCCTTGTTTTTTTCTTTTATACCTCCATGTTCTCGTGATAGTCCGCCTTTCTCTTTCGTTTCTTTGCCTCTCGCTGAAACTTGTTATTTCCTTTTTTGTCCGCAGCACTTTAGGGCATAGCTACAACAGGGGGCAAATGGCTGAGTCACTTTAGGAAAAGAGACAAATGGGTCGAATGGGATCGAATGGGTCTATCCCTGGTCCGAGGGCCCTTTTTGAACAAGAGGTTGTCGCAAGGTTATTGCTAGGGTCATAGCCAATCTTGTGCGCCTGGTTGATCTATAAAATAGCAACGACAAGAAAGAATAAACATAAAAGAAGGGAAAGCAGAATGAACATAAAACTCAAAAGGAAGGAAAAGAACAAGACAAAAACAAACGGACAAATTAATAAAGACAAAAGAAGGAACAAGAAAGGAAAAGGAAAACAACAAAGGAAAAGAATGAACATGAAAAAATACATGGCGGAAAAAGAGCAACAGAAAGCGAAACGAAAGGACACTAAATGGACAAGAGATGGGAGAAGAAGGCGAAACCAGAAAATTCATAAGTTGAGAGTGTCCTATCGTTTTACAATGTTTCATAGGTCTGCTCCCTTTTTCACAAATGGTCTACGCTGATTCTGATCATACCTCGTATTGATAGGATCATTAGAAGCATCGTTTCGGGAAATAATTCCCACCAACAAAACGCGTAGATTCTAGATGCTCTTTCGAACATAAGCTTGAGTGCTGTTTCCCACAATATTCATGGCTAAACAAACAAGTCGCGTCTGTTTTTACTTCATGATACTTATACATCTGGGTATCCACCCCTGCTGCACTGGGGAGTGAAGACTGTGAATGCCATGGCATCTATGGCCAAATCTTGAGACACAACGTGAAAGCAGTCATGCACACAAAGCAACGAATGGATGCTGGACAGACAAACGCATAAGACACACAAAACTGTGAAATCTACAGTAGGGTGGAGCAAGGGCCTTGAGTCAAACAGCATTCCAATCATCTGACTACACTGAGTTTCAATCATCTATTGCGTACACTTAACATTCGGTGGATTTTGGTATTTAAGAGGGCAGGGATGATAGCAATGGAGAATAGTTAATTTTCCCACTAAAACCTTCATTTACAGAGGATATCCAATTGCCATCTTTGAATGCTGAAGGGTGACCATCAATGAGTTTTTGCCAAACTGATCTGCCGTCGCCTTCCCTGGACTGCTTGGAAGGTGCAACGTCATGACATCCAGGGGGGACCCACTGTTGTGCTGCAGCTTCCTTGGAGACGGCCCCTCGATCATCTGGGGGCCTTCGAAAATAGTGTTGGCTTGTGAGATCAGCTACCCCATACTGTATGTAATACTGTTTGAGATATCTAGAGTATGAGTATCTGTTTTGCCAATTGGAAAGAAACACCAGAAAATCGTTCAGTTCATGAAGAAGAATCCGTGGGTTGAAAATATGGTATCACCTTCCGTGCCATGTCTGAGAAAATCAGTCTCCCGCTTCTCCAAGATGTGCTGGTGGCTAAAAGGAGGAAGATTGGGTAGTAAAAGTGGTAACATGTGGCAAAAATGGCCTCTTCTACCTTTCTGGAAATTGCTATAGACCGGGAATCCAGAACAATGAAAGACATCCATTATAGCATTGTCAAAGACATCCTTGAACGTATTAAACCATCTCAAATACTAAACCATCCCGTGCTAAGCCCTTGCCAAAACTGCCAAGCCGCACTCGAATGGCCGGGGCATCACCCGTCATGTCCTGGGTATGCGGGTGGCACTGGGAGGCACTGACAAGGTTTTATTAAGGGTCTACTGAGGGTGTATTAACCGCCGATAGGGATTTGAACCCTGTACATATGAGATAACTTAGATAACTAATTCATACTAATTCGACATGGCTGTACTGAACATTCATTAACCATCAACAACCACTATTAGATATTTTATACTGTCAATTCTTTTTCCCGATCTATTGTGGAGGTCACATGTTTTGCACACGGAACCTGAAAAAGGTGGGTATGAGATTGATTTCATTGGGTGTATCGCCCTTGATGGAGTCCTTGATGCTGTTCCATGTTCAATTTTGGGGCTGTACAGTTAATAGCCATGGAAAATTACACATTTAATAGGTAAATTATCGAACTACATTTATATAAATGGGTCATGGCTTCCATAGCTATGTCAAATAACCAGATGGTAACTCAAAAGAATTCAAAATGGGTTTGGTATCAGTGACAGGATAATGAAATACCCCTGCCTTCGTCAATGACCAAACAGCTTGTGGATGTTCCCCAAGGTATCACAGGTTTCGATGCATCCCCATATCAGCCATGAAATCTTGGCAATCAAATGTAATATCTTGATATAGTACTACCCTCTGGTAGTAACATAGCTATTGAAAATGGCCATTTATGGATGATTTACCTATTAAAAATTGTGATTTTCAATAGTTATGTTGATTTACCAGAGGGTATATGCAACTATTTGGATACATATTCACCAACCGAAACGAATTCGGCTATTTTGGGGTAGTTGTCCAAGTCCAATTTCCATCACACCAGTGATGAAGTCGCAACATATTTTCTCCAGATAATCCGAACTATCTTCAACATATCACATATTTTGTTGATTGGAAGTCCACATTATTACATACCCATAATATTCCCATTAGTTACCCATTATAAAAACCATCCTAACACTGTGATGTGTAGCACTTCCCCAACTAATGCTCGCTTATTCCTGGCCCTGTCTGAATTTTAGTGGAAAACCCGCAACATTGATGATATTTTGATGATGAATCACAAGTTTTCCATAGTTTCTCTATTGAAATTGCCATTCATATCATTAATGGGGAATGATGAGGGTATACCGGGTATACCCAGATACTTCAACAAAGGAGTCGGTGGTTTCAGTTCAACCCTTTTGCGCATTGAGCATCCCTGCGTAGGTCCAAACGTCAGGAGGCTCACGGGACTCGGATTGGATTCGTTCGAGGGGTTCTTATACCAGTTGTTTTCCAAATAAACATGACATGTTTTAGGTGATTTGGGGCTCTGGGTGAGATCTCAGAATTTTGCTTGGTAAAATCAACACTTCAATGACATACAAATCTTGGCAGCGAAATCATGTTTGGTGACTTCTGGATCAAACAAAACCCATGTTTGGGGTGATCTCTGGGCTTTAGCGGTTGCAAACATTTTGAATCCCAGACTGCTAACCACCAACCACATAGATTTGTCTGACAAATAGTACCCCCGAATTTTGATGCTTCATCATGATTTTCCTCATCAGTAGTATAGTATAAACTGTTTGGAGGTAGACAGTTTTCCATTTTGAGACCTATCGACATCATGGGTTGATCATCACCCAGGATTCTGCTCTGTTTCACCTTTTTTTTTCGGGTGATCCGGGGCTGCCCCAGAATCTTGGACTTGGCATAGCCAGTGTACCATATCCATTTACTCTATTATACTCCATATCTATAGCTGGTACAACTGGTACACTACTTGTTAGAATCGTACATCATCATCAATCATTTACAAAAAATCTACCCTCTGGAAATTAACACAGCTATGGAAAATGGACCATTTAGTTCGATGTTTTACCAATCATGGTGATTTTCCATAGCCATGTTTGTTTTCGAGAGGGTATACCACCATACGGAGGTTTCTTAAAATGGGAGCACCCCCAAATCATCCAAGTCATTAGACCGTTTGAGAATTGAAACATATAGAAACCCATGGTGACTTGAGGATCTCTTAATTTGCAGAACCCATCTCATTATACTAGTTGGTTGATAGGTTTCCCTACTATGGGTTATCATAATCCCCAAAAAACCAGGTAGTATAACCCCCTGTAGCAATCAATTAACCAGGGTATTTTTAATGGCTCACTACATGATGCTGGGTAAATTATAATATTTCACTAACCTGAATAGTTCGGCCATTTGGATGATTTCCCTAAAATAAACCATGATTCCAGGGCTCGGGAGAACAGTGAGGTCGTGATGAAATTTACCCAGATATATATGATATATCATTCCCAGCAACGTTGAATCTTCAACGGGTGGAGTCTCCGGCCTTCAACGTTGAAGTTTTCCAGTAGATGGCCACGCCATCATCGAAACCATCAGGGTTGAAGCGACGCCTGGCCACAATAAATTTCACACTCAAATTAGAGCACAATCAATGGGACACTTCTGGTATTCAATGGTGATTTTATGGAAAGGTCAATGGGATGTCAATTTCTCTGGGTAAATCACAATAATACATAGTGCATAATCACTGACCTGAACCAAGGCCATTTTGGGATAATGTGCAAATTTAGGTATACTATAATGACAATTGATATATATATATATAATGATCACACTTTGTTATTAGAGTCCTGAGTATATTATATGTACCAGGTCATGAAGCCCTCATGGCGTTCGTCCAATCCTGAGAACATTTTGTGGTAATCCGCATTGGGATTTGAGGTGCATCCAAAAAAATAGACCCTAGAGATTGAACCGCCTAAAAATTGCCAAATCTTGTGACGCACCAGTTTTCTGGCCAACCCAAAAAAAATAAACGTTTCTTGAGTGAGCCGAAGGAATCGCAGGTTCCTGACCATTGAATGGGAATATCATTGGGATACAATGGATACAAAACCAACCAATAGTTGATAAATATGCTTAAACAATTTTGAACATTGGGGTAAGTTCAATGTCTAACCATTGACACATGGGATATAATTGGGCCATATATCATATGCAATCAACAATGGATGGGATACTTCCCAGTTTTTTTATTTTGAAATATTTGATGATTACCATTTAATGTGAATATATATATGAATAATGGACAATTTAACCAACCAAGAATTGATGAAGATGTTTCTTTAAAAGGGATACCATCCGGTAATAATAAGTGGTTCGCTAGAAAATCTCCCATTTAGTTCGTTGATTTTCCCAGCTATAAAACTCCATTTATAGGGAACCACGTCAGCCACGTTTGACCCGAGGATATTTCTCATTGATTCTGGGTCTTATTTTGACGACCTCACGGCAACACGGCAACATGCCAAGCGCCACGCGGTGGAATTGAAATTAGGGCAAACACACAGTCCCTGCCGTGCGGCGTCACATGGGAGGGATTTGTTTGGACCTGTGAAAACATGTACCAATGATGTACATCATTTTTTTGTGTCTGAAATGGGGTATCTCGGTACCCAAAATCACAGTTGAAGTAGGGCAAACCATCAAACTTGTTACCCTATTTTCAAACAAACCCTTTCGTTTGAGTTCTTGTGAGAACATGTCTTTGGAAAAACACACGATCGTCAAGATCACAAACCCTTGAAAAACCGGCAAACTCTTTCGAGACATTGAAGATCTTAAAATATTTTGGATCAATCCCCAAAATTTGATTGAATTGAAATGTCACATGTATGAATATGTTGACCATATATACACCCATATCCTTCAAATGGTATCAAAAAAATCCAATAATACCAATATTCAGATACACATCACCCATAAGAAAATATATTCAAAGATGCAAATATGTTTTTGAAAATCTAGAACCACATATTATGTTATATTGAAATTTCACCACTATATATATAAATAAATAAACATACCCCATATAAATATAATTATATATATATACACACATGTTATTCACCAGTACGAAAATATGCAAATTCAATCATATCTAGAACCTAGAATCATATATCTATATTCAAATATCACCCATTATATATATATATATATATATCATCAATAAAGATCTATGTTGATTCCCCAAGCGGAACGACAACTGGCCTTGGCAGCGTATTCCTCCAACAGCTCACGATATTTCTGCGCAAAGTCTTTGGGTGAACCGCCTGGGACCAACTGGACCGTTGATGTATCTGTAGATATATTTATTATTATGTATACTATATAAATGTGTAGATTATAGATGACATGTCTGGAGATGTTTGGAGACATGATGTATACATATATATATGATTATATATGATTATATATGTAGATATTATGTATACTTGTATGTGTACTATGATATGATATGCGTATGTGTTTTTGTTTGTTTCTGTATCTATTCTGTAAATGTGCATAGACATGCATCAGGCAAGGAACAGAAACAGTCTGTCCACCTTGCCTTTGTACTCACATGAGGCAGACAACAAAGAATCTGTGAATGGTTTCTGGCGGCTAATAGGCTAATAGATGATTAGAAGTCATACGCCCTTAATAATAGATGATTAAGAAGATCTTGTTAGTGGTTGTTGGTGGTTAATAGGCCCTTGAGAAGCCCGGGGGGCTGATTGAATCCCCATCAGCTTTGTTGTGAGTCTTAGCAATCACTTGTAACAGGATGTTGGCGAAGGGGGGACAGGGTGGTCAGCACATTGAGGGACGCAAAGTTGACTATCAGGCACTTACTCTTACACTGTCTTGCGCTGCAAACATCACGCAGAAAATGTTGTTTGTGAAGCGCTGTTCGAAGGAAATTTAGAAGTCAAACTTCTGACAATATGGACAGATGAAAAGGAGAGATGGGATGAGTCAGAGAAGAGAAGAGAAGAGAAGAGAAAAAAAAAACCAAAAAAGAGAAAGTCTCAGAAGAAAGAAGATCCGGGTGCGCGAAAAGGTAGGAAAGTCGCCAGTCACTGCGTTTTTGTTCCAATGATTTGTGGCTCCGGAGGGTCGAAAAGTAGGCTCGCTAAAGCGACGGGTGCGGAGCAAGCTGGCCAGATGGGAGATGAACATTGCGCGCCGTTGTGGCGCGAAGCACATTTGGAAGTCAAATGTAGAAAGCACCTCACGTTCGGACCGCTTTTGGAAGTTGAGATGATGAACAGGTGCACGCCGTTGTGGCGCGAAGCACATTTGCAATCAAAATGCACAAAACACCGCAGCCTCGGAGCACTTTTGGAAGTTAAGATGTTCAACAAGTGTACACTGTTGTGGCGCGAAGCACATTTCGAAGTCAAAATGTACAAAGCACCACATGTTCGCGCCGCTTTTGGATGTTGAAGCGTCGTTTTCTGTGCCAAACACAAGGGATTCTCCACCCTGCCGGAAGTGAGCAAAATGTGAAGGTTTTGTAGCAGTCCCAAAAGCGATGGTAGGTGTGGGAAATTTGAAGAGGATCTGCAAAGATGCATTTCGCGTGGCAGGCGCAATACAAGAGAGATATTCATCAGAGATGTTAAAAGGTCAGGGCGCTGATTTCCTGAGAGGGGTTGCATTTTGGAGCATCAGATCTTCAGTTTTGGGAAAATGATTTTGCGTGACAGGTGCAACACTTCCTATGACCTGGCATCAATTTTTCGTGGCAGGCGCAAAACTTTAAGAGGCATGGACTGGGAAAATCGGAAAATGCATTGGTACGAGGCCGTCAGCTCTGCACTCAACTTTCCATTTTTGAAGGAAGTCTCGCAGAATTGCTTCGTTTTTGATGTTGTCAAATTCAAAAATTGAGGAAGTCTCGCAAAATTGCTTCGTTTTGGATGTTGCCAAGTTCAAAAATTGAGGAAGTCTCGCAAAATTGCTGCGTTTTCAAGCTTACAGATAAACAGACAGACAGACAGACAGACAGACAGACAGGACAGGCAGACAGGCAGACAAGCAGACAAACAGACAGACAGACAGACAGACAGACAGATAGATAGATAGACAATTACAACTACCACTACACTACACTACTGCCACAAGTACAAATACAAATATACTACGCTACATTACACCACACTAATTACACTACACTACACTATTTACATCTAACTACACCACATGACGCCAATTACTTTAACAGCTACAACAAGTACAACTACTACCACAACTACACTACACTACACTACGCTACACGACATGACACGACACTACCTACACTACACTACACTACGCTACACTACACTACGCTACACTAGACTACGCTACACTACACAGGACTACACTACACTACGCTACGCTACACTGCGCGCCACTGCGCTACACTACACTACACTAATTAGACTGCACTACACTACAACTACAGCTACAGTACCTTTCACTAGACTACACTACACTATACCACACTACAATACACACCACTACACGACATTACGCTGCACTACACTACACTAATTACACCACACCACGACTACAACTGCAACTGCGCTTGCAACTACACTAATTACACTACATTACAACTACAGCTCCACTACACTACAACTACAGCTACAACTGCAACTACAACTGCACTACACCACACTACATCCAGCAGTTGTGGTAAGGTGACCACTGCAACCATTGCAACCATTCCAAAAAACACACCTCCAACCACCTGTCGGTCCATCAGTGGATTCACTCTGCCATCGTGATTCACAACAACCACCCTCTCCTATAGGTTTCCTATTTTTGAAACTTCCGCCACCGCCTTGTGCGGTACGAGTACTGTTGGTAAGTAGATAAAATTCATGACAAATCCTACATGTACATAGCTGTTTGGGGTCGCTGGTTTGCTGTTGTTTTGATATGGGTGTAGGAATTCAATATCCCACGGAATTGGATACCTATCCTTCCCCCTAACCTAGTATCAAAGACCCCCTCAGGCCCCTCAGAACCCCTGGTTCAATACTGGATCTATTCATGTTTGGATCCCTCAAAATTGTGGAGTATTTGATATGACATTATGATCTCCCAGACAGGACTATGGCAGCTGCGCCTCCGCCCTTCTTCAGTTGAATACCCAGATCTTTCACCCTGCGCTGAGGCTGGCGGCGCGTTATAATTGGCTTGTCTTGCTTCATTGGATGAGCACCTCAAAAGTGAGACATGAACTCAAGTTACCAATCTGATGTAGCCCCCCACCCACTTCAGGATCGCAGGAATTTATCAATCCTGGGCTGATATTTTTGAAATGACGTACTGTAATGGCGCTGGTTCTTACCGAGCTTTCGGGGCGATATAACCCCGAAATTCCAGAAAAAATGCTTCATAAGCCTATGGCCCTATGGCTGCAAATGGCTACAGGATGCTTTTTTGGCCTTTTGCAACAGGAACAATTTCACAACCCAAAAAACACGGCAGGCCGATCATCCCAGCAGTAACATGTGCTGAGATTGCCAAGCCATGCCAAGCCTGTACCCTCTGGTAATGACAAACATAGCTGCCATAGCGAACTGGAAAATCACCATTTAAAATGCTGGGTAAATCACCGCCGGGCCATTGGGCCATGTTCCATTTTCCCTAGTTATGTTAGTTTACCAGAGGGTAACTCATGCAAGAGAACTTCAGAAATCTTTCTTGCACATATTGTATGAGGAATGTCTCAAAATTCACCCTGTAATCCTAAGAACAACAAGATGCATCCGATGTCTACAGGTTTTGGCCAAAAAATGGTCACCAACACTTGCCACATCTTGCCACGAATCGCTGCCGAATAAAAATGACCACAATCTGGTTGAGCGGACTTTTGATTCATTCGTCACTTATCTTCGGTTAAAGACTCCCCTTTTTTGATTCGATTTCTCAATCCCCCACTTGTTTTTGCTTGAGTGCTATCTTTCCATGATTGCATTCATATATCTGAACAAATATCTTAATAATTTGAGAAGCACTCTTTCGGGTTGGTTTCCCTTACTTTGTCATCATTTGAGCAGCGTCAAAAACCTGGCTGCGAACTGGTTCGGTTTCCTTGTGGCTATTCCAATGGATTTTAATGGGTTGTAATGATCTCTTTTTAACAAGTTCCTGGAAACCTAGAACCCCAATATTGATGATAAACCGTGGGTTTGTGAAGCTGCTCATTTGCGTTTGTCTAGAAATGGGGCATACCTAAAATGATTGGTTTAATGAGAAAAATATGATTAACGTTGATTAACCATTGGATTTTGGGGCTACCATCATTTTCAGACAAAACCATTTCTGGTGAGGCTTTTCCTAAAGGTTGCCATCCTTTTCCCCAGCCTTTGCGCCAGTTCTTGGTAGCTGCCTTGGTCGGACCCTGCGCTGTAGCCGGCTGCCTTCGACAACGGAGCAGCTCGGCGCCTGAGAAAATATGTTCCATCTGATTATCTCGGATTTATGGTTTAGCCAGTCTTTTTAATGTGCATTCTACTCATTCTTCATTGTTAAACGCACATGATCGTTTTCTTTGCTTCCAGGCGGTTGCGAAGAAAAATAATGGTTTATCGTTGTTGAGCATATTCGGCATATTCTTCTGGCCATCTCCCCATTGTTGGCAGACCATCCGATTGTGGGTGGTCTTTTGGGATGCATCAAAAGTCTGGTGAAGTTGCAAGAAGTGACCCCCTGGATAGGTACATAACTCACTTCACTGGGATTTGAAGTACACATTATGCACTTGGAACTGGCGGTTCCAATTGGGTGGGATAGCTGGCATAGCTTTCACAATGGGGCCACAGTTCCTGCCGAGACCTGAGGAATGCTCGGTTTTACTTCAGGATGACCAATGTGGTAAACTCAGCATTAACCACAACCATCCACGATGACTTACCATGAAAAATCGTCCCCAACTGGTAGGTTTATGACATGTATGAATTGGGTTTACCATCTGAATGAATAATTCATATCAGCACAGTAGTTGTTCTGAGATTTCTGAGTGTGTGGGTTCTATGATCTAAGTGTATCTAAGTTTATTTGGAATTAACCTAGGCCCTAGAAAACATTCATCAAACCCAATTTCGGCCATATTGTTCACCTAGCAAACATCTCCCCAGCAGCCTCCAACAATGGATTCAGCGTTTCGAACCTGGAGACCATTTCTGAGACATTCTGGGGATGTTATAAACATGGTTTTTTCAATTGTGTTTGACCATCATATTTCTGGCTGGTGACTTCAGCTCATTCAAAACATTTCAAAACTATGCATCAACGAAAAGGATCGCTTTCCCAAAGAGGAGACAATTTTTTAAAAAAACATCACATGAAGATAGGACGATATGGGATGAATTACAACAGAGGGCACTGCAATCAATGTGAATGGAAATATATCACGGGTTTGGAAAACAACGGTAGGGGTTATGTAATCTCTAGAAGGATTCATGTTACAGGGAAGGGATTGCTTTGGTCAATGAACAACCTCGTTTTTCGAAAATAACTACCACCAACATAAGATCTATGCCCTACACAGTTCAGGACGCAGTTCCGCTTTGGATACCTTTTCGCAGGTCAGAGTATCAACCCTCAAATGAGATCAGCCAACATCCACCACTTCTATTCACCCAAAGAACCTTGGCTATGATAAATAAATTTCTCTGAAAATCAGTCATCATCTTCCCCATCTTTTTTCACCAAACAAAATAGCCACAAAAAAAGGCTAGAACACACCATTGTTGGACATCCTCAAGTAGTGGAACACCTGGGAATGTCAGTTCTTTACCTCAAAAAATACTATGGTCATTAATTATGGTTAGTAACTATGTTTTTTCTCGACTATTCATTAACTATGGTTACTAGCTGTTACGTACTATTGTGGTTACTATTATTATAACCATGGTTATTAACCATAGCGAATAATCATAGTTAATAATAACCGTAGTTTTTCCCCTGCAAAGTGCCCAAAGTGCTGAGGATTTTACATGTCATATTCCTGGAAGGTGATGATATCAGGCTGTTCCGCCTGTGACCCGGTGGGCCACCGGTGGGCTAATGGGAACTCACTGCGGCTGCAACCCATCCCCCAACATGTAAGCCTGTCAAATCACTATGAAAAAACCACTTCATCATGGATAAAGAGTTAATTAAACAACTATATTCATATATCATAACCACTATTCCTCATGGATTCATGGTTGGAAAAGAACAACCAATGTTACTAACCGCCAAACAATGCTGGTCTTTGTTGTACTGTATTTTTTCTGTTTACCCAGCAAATGTTTGCAAGTACTCCAGGCGTATGGCAAACCCTTCAGTGAACCACCAATTCCTGGCAGGTCGCCTCAGACTGGGAATCACTGTGCAGGGGCCATCAAGTGAGGCTGTGGTGTGCCTATGGGGACAATTCTGCCAATTCACCAAAAGAACAAATTGGTGGACTTCAAACCCATTTCTGGCAAACGCATTCTCATGCATTCTCAATTTATATTGAAACAAAGTGAACAAACACGTGGCCCAAAGTCTGCACAAGTCGACCCTACCATTGCCAGTGTCAAGTGAGACATGAGGAAAAATGGGTTGCCGGTGCGGGTCAAACCGTGCATATATTGATTGAAGTCCCCGAGAGTCGTTGGACAGACCCTAACGGACTGGCCTCACCCGAAATCAAAAGATCCTTCTTTATATAAGGGTTAAGGACCTGCTAGTTGGCATGAATGCCCACTGAAACCCATATTTTAAGCCGTGAGAAGGCCCGCTAAAATCTATAAATCTCTGGCTCAAAGATCACCTATGCCCAACATGTCATGCCCTTGGCTGCTCGAAAATTTTGTACCCATTTCGGGTGAGAAATGGGATGGTTCTTGTGATTCCTGGGCCAACAAAAATTGGGTCTGTCTGAAACTGAGGTATACTTCCAATATGTATGCACACAGACACGCACATATATACATACATATATATATAGATATACATACACACACACAATATCATATGTATATATAAATATGACCATGATAGATCCGGGAAAATAGAGTTGTGCCATGTTTTACCATGAAAAAATGAGGGATTTTACCCAGCTACCGTCCTGGACCAGCCTGGACCCTGGCAGTGATCATCGCGCATCGCTTGGGAAGATCGGTGATCTCTTGGAGATACCTCGCGACGAAGAGTTGTTAAAACATGTAAAACATTGTGATACTGATAAAGTACTATATATCATATAAATAATGTTTATATATATATACACATTTATCAGATATATCTTTATATTATATCATATAGTTATACTGATATATATATACACACTCTGTGTGATCCTCTATATATTAGATATACAAAGATATCTAATACACATACCAGAAGTACGGCACAAGGCGGTGGCGGAAGTTTCAAAAATAGGAAACCTATAGGAGAGCTTGGTTGTTGTGAATCAGGGATGGCAGAGCGAAGCCACTGATGGACTGAAAGGTGTTTGATCTCTTTCACTCTTTCTCTTTCTCTCTTTTTCTCTCTGTTTCTCTATCTTTCTCTGATTATCTACCGACCTACCTATCTGTCTGTCTATCTATCTCCCTATCTATCTATCTACCTACCTATCTAGCTGTCTACTTTTCAAGCTATTTGTCTATCTATCTATCTGTCTATCTATCTATCTACCTATCTATCTATTTATCTATCGATCTATCTATCTTTCTTTCTACCTATCTATCTATCTATCAATTTATCAATCTACCTACCTATCTATCTATCTATCTACCTATCTATCTGTCTATCTATCTATCTATCTTTCTATCTATCTATCTATCTTTCTATTTATCTAACTTTCTATCTGTCGATGTATCTATGTATCTATCTATTTATCTATCTATCCATCTATCTATCTATTTATCTGTCTATCTGTCTATCTGTCTACCTGTCTATCTGTCTATCTATCTATTTATCAATCAATCAATCAATCAATCTATCTATCTATCTATCTCTCTATGTATCTATCTATCTCTCTATGTATCGATCTATGTATCTATCGATCGATCGATCTATCTATCTATCTGTCTAGCCACCTATCTATCTATCTACCTATCTATCTATATATCTATCTCATCTACCCAGCTGGCCTCTCTCTCTCTCTCTTTCATCTAATTACCTATCTATCTATCTACCTATCTATCTACCTATCTATCTGTCTATCTATCTATCTATCTATCTATCTCTCCCTTTCATCGGTCTATCTGTCTAGCTGTCTATCTGTCTATCTATCTATCAGTGGATGAGCATGAAAATCGGATTCAAAAAAACTTGGAATCGAATGTAAAGAAGAATTCAGTTTGAATTTAATTCCAACGTGTCTGACTTCATTTGACCTTCAAGCAGGAATTAAATTCAAATTTAATTCTTGTCATGGACTGCATTGTCTGGAACGTGCTGCGGACTTCTTTTTGGCCAGCCGAAGGGTTCCAAAGCGCCAAAAGCAGATCGAAGATTTTCCCGTGCCTGTACGGCAAGCCAAGTGATTGTTCTAACCGATGCAAGTCTCTCGAACGGGAATTTCAGACCCTCGATAATGCACATTGACAGCACAGACAGCGAGGCAGGAACACAGAGAGACAGACAGCTGACAGCTGGCTAGCTAAGCAGACGGACAGACAGGCAGCGAAGCAAACCGGTAGATAGAAGACAAACACAAAGACAAAGAGCCAAGCAGCCAGCCAAGCAAACAGACAGACAAACAGAGAAACAGAAAGACAGACAGATTGGCAGAAAGAGTCCAAGACAAAGAGAAACACGGACAGACACTGACACACAAAGATATATGAAGACAGAGAGACAGACAGGCAGACAGACAGACAGTCAGACAGAGACAGAGACAGACAGACAGACAGGCAGGCAGGCAGCCAGACAGACAGAGAGAGAGGCAACAATGACAGACAGGCAGGCAAGCAGACAGACAGACAGACAGGTAGTCAGACTTTACATGTCCAGAGATAGATCAAGTAAAGAAAACAGATCACTCAAAAAATAAGCCGAGAAATAGATACCAAAATCAGCATTGAGAAAGTTTTAACCTGAGAAGGGGGGAACGAAAGCCAGCATCCCATCTATCCCTATGTTCACCCAGAAACCCTTCTTGCACATACTTTTCACCCATATACTTTTCACCCATATACTTTTCACCCAGAGACTCTTCACCCAGAAACTCTGATTGCACAGACTTTTCACCCAGAAACTCTTCTTGCACATTCTTTTCACCAATATACTTTTCACCCATATACTTTTCACACAGAGACTCTTCACCCAGAAACTCTTACTGCACAGACTTTTCACCCATATACTTTTCACCCAGAGACTCTTCACCCAAAAACTCTTACTACACATACCCCAACCCACCCCAGCCCCAACGTAGCATCCACTGCGTGATCAACGTGCCCGAAAGGTTAACACTGCCCCACCCCAACCTAGCATCCGCACCTTGATCCCCTTGTCAAGAAAGTTACAACTGCCCCGCCCCAACCTAGCATCCACTGCGTGATCCACTTGTTAAGAACGTTAACACAAACTTCCTCCAAAAATGCAAGCTGCGGAATCTCGACCCGCGGGGGTCCGCAAATTCGACCCCACCTACCGCCAAAACATAGGTGCACCAACCTGCCCCCGGAAAACAGAAATCAACCGCCAACGCCTTCAAAAGTAGTCGCGGTCAGCGTGCTGTGCCTAGAATTCTTTTCATGAAGCGATCTTTGCGCACCCTTTCGCAACGTCTCCTTCTCCAAAAAGGATTCCGTCGCCACATGCACCCATGGCTTCCGTTTCCGACCACGGCGAACTTCTTGGTCCGACATCTCTCAGAAACAAAAATAGAAAAAGAATTAAGGATCAGGCACCAGAGCACAGCAAAGCCAAAGAATTAAATTCAAATTAAATTCCTTCAGTACGTGCCCAACAGTCCGGTAGCCAGAGAGGGGGAATTAGATTCAGATTTAATGCCAATTGAATTTGATTCGAGTCTTATTTTCTGTCTACCTGTCTATCTGTGGTGCAGTGTCATTCAGTGTAATGTAGTGTTGTGCAATGTAGTGTGGTGTAGTGGAGTGTGGCGGAATGTAGTGTAGTGTAGTGTAATGTAGTGTAGTGTAGTGTAATTTAGTGTAGTGGAGTGTAGTGGAGTGTAGTTGCGCAGTTGTAGTTGTAGTTGTAGTGTAATGGAGTGTAGTGTAGTGTAAGGTAGTGAAGTGTAGTGGAAGATTGTGTAGTATAGCGTAATGTAGTGTAGTGGAGTGTAGTGTAACGTGATGTAGTGTAGTGTAGTGTAGTGGAGCGTAGTGTAGTATAATGTAGTGGTGTACTGTAATTGAGCGTAGTGGAGTGTACTGGAGTGTAGTGTAGTGTAATGTAGTGTACTGGAGTGTAGTGTGGTGTAATGTCCTGTAGTGTATTGTGTAGTCGAGTGTAGTGTAGTGTAATGTAGTGTAGTGTAGTGAAGCAAAGCGACATCTGAACCTCCAAAAGTGGTCCGAAGCCCTAGTGTTTTGAACATTTTGACTTCGAAATGTGCTTCGCGCCACAACGGCATGCACTTTTTCGACATCCGAACCTCCAAAAGTGGTCCGAACCCCTCGTGTTTTTAACATTTTGACTTCGAAATGTGCTTCGCGCCACAACGGCGTGCACTTTTTCGACATCTCAACTGCCAAAAGTGGTCCGCACCCCTAGTGTTTTGTACATTTTGACTTGGAAATGTGCTTCGCGCGACAGCGGCGTGCAATTTTTCATCTCTCACCTGGCCAGATGGCTCCACACCCGCCGCTTTAGCGAGCCTACTTTTCGACCCTCCGGAGCCACAAATCATTGGAAAAACACAGTGAATCGCGACTTTCCTACCTTTTCGCGCATCTGCATCTTCTTTCTTCTGACTCTTTCTCTTCTCTGACCTTCTCTCTTTTGTGACTCTTCCCATCTCTACTTTTCATCTGTCCACATTGCCGGAAGTTTGACTTCTAACCTTCCTTCGACTACTATAAACGTTATATGTGTAAGGAACTGCAAGAGTGGGGAACCACCCCGAACAACAGTTGGCAGGTTTTGTATACTTGTCTAGAAGATTCTGGAAGTCTTTGGCCGGGGAAATGCAGCTGAATCATACGCATGATGAGAGAATATAAGGAAACTATGGCTTCAAACCCTGAAATTTGATGAAATTTCCTGATATCAGATATCATCTGATATCTTCATAGATTTTGACGATTTTGTCAAACTGGTACAGTCCAGCGTTCTTGGGGGAGAAAGAAGAGATGGATCAACGAGACACCCACGCGATTGCACCTCTTGATGGAAAAATCTTGACCAATGTGGTGTTTAGTCTTTGTTATCCCCAACTTGGGTAAATTGCAGATGGTCTGCTATTATTGAAGTAGTTCATTAGAACTTTTCACATGTCTAGCCACAACTCTTCTGCACAACGCGTAGCTTTTGCCAGGATTTCTGACCAAGATGGGTCCAGCCTTTGTTCTTCCTGAAGAATCTCTTGAAAATTGCTCTTGAGACCTTGCTCATTGTGGCTGGAGGAGCCCCATATAAAAAAGGTTGGAGCCGGACTTGAGATCATACACAAACAACAAGAGGAAAGGAACAAAATCACAAACTCTATACTGGTGTGATACGGTGATGCCAACGCATTTGGCCGTGTAATGCCATGGCTAGCAAACATAGGTCCCATCTTCCCACAGTCAAACTATTGTCCCGGATCGGTCTGGATTTGTGGGCTTGAACATTTAAAATGGGTGTGGGTCGGTGTGGGTAGGTGTGGATAGATGCCTAAAGGTATATGGGTATGTGCTATGTATGGGTAGTCCTATGGGTACCATGATGATGCTTATCATACCTAATTATTGTGTTTTTGCCTCATTCCTGCGTCTTAGCAGGGAGATAGATACCTATATGGGTATCGGTCAAAACTGGTCCACCTGATTGATTTGATGATGCTTTATATTTGACACGCTAAATTGTCACTTACAAGTGACACATAATAACAAACATGTTGGTTCAGACAAAAAGAGCAACAACAACAACAACAACAGAAAATTGCGCTAGTTCTTCAGACCCAGATCATCGTAAACCCACCAAAGTGGGATCACCCTATATGGAGGGAAACGCATATTGAAAATGACACGTCCATGGTATCCCAATAAC
>CAMXCT020000909.1:0-132500 GCA_947184155.2 Cladocopium goreaui | reverse complement strand
AGGCGCCAGGACATACTTGCAGGTGTGGTGATTCTTTCTTTTTATGGTCGTTGGCGAGGTTCAATTGTGCACGTAATTCAGGGGTTGACGACTTATGCCGTCTACAGGGTTGTGAAATGAATGCCGAGGGCCTCTGAGCCTTATCACGAATTGTGCATGCCATGTGGATGCATCATGTTAAAGTTTTTTGTTGACTAGCTTACTCAACCTGACACTATCGCCATGTTCCCTGGACGCTTTCCTAACGTCCCTGAATCGATGTGGAACTTTGAATGGAACCCGCAGACTATGGGACTTCAAGGTCAATTTTGTGGAGGTGACCTGATGAATCAGCAGTCTCAAGCCCAGTCTCAAGCTCAGACTCAGGTGCAGATTGCTGCGCTGCGAGAGCAAAACGCCATACTCAACCAACAGCTCAGCTCACAAGCCCAATCCCATATCCAACATCTCCAGCAGCTCATTCCTGTCCACCAACCTCCACAACCGGTTCAAGCTCCATCCATTCCACCCACTTCACAACCGTCAGGACCTCAGGCACCAGGCCCACCCACACCGGTGACCACTCCAGCCACACAATCTGGACCTACTCCATCCTTCAGTCCGGACGAGATGCTACAACAGATGAAGCACACTGTTGAATCTAGCCTTCAAGCACTGGTGGAAAAGACTCAAGAGCGTCAAGCCAACCAACCTCCGACACCCCCTCTCCGGCATCTCTGACCTGTGCCAACAATTCTGGTCGGAACACTCCAAACAGGTCACGTGCCACATCACCAAGTCCTCTATCAATCAATTCCAACAAACCTTTGAAGGCGCCATCTTCCACTGCGAAGACAAACAATCTTCCTCCTTACGTATCTACTGCCGATGCCTCTACTACCAATCCATCGAACAAACCTTCCAAGATCCTTCAATCTTCGAACAGCTACCAGAGGATCCAACTTCCATCGTCTCATCACTAGTTGAGACCCTACAACAACAACATGGAAAGACCTATCCCTGGGCAGTTGGAAACGGTCGACAACTACCTTCGGGCTACATCTTGGCAAAACGAAAGAAAGACTTTCGCAGTGGCAGACCCATCATCTCCTTTGTGGACTCACCGTTTCGCCCCATGCTCAACATCTTGGCTCGACTAATCTTCCAGCTGATCCCAGTAGCATGCCCAAATCACTTTGCGTCAGGAGATGTCTACACACTCCTGCCCATTCTCAAATCAGCGCCTGTCGACGCCGGTCTCATCCTGGTCAACCAAGACCTTGCTGGATTCTTCACCAGCATAGATCAAGATAGATTTGTTGGGGCTTGGTTTATGCTCGACCCCACATGGATGTGTCAGACAACGAAGCATTCTCGGTTTATCCAGGAAAATCAACAACCCTGGAGACATCATTAAGGGCCGTACATTCCGTCGACTCAATGTCACCCGGAAGATCACCATCAAAGACGTCCCAGATCTAATCAGATCAGCACTGAACATGCAAACATTCGCTCTGGGACAGAATGCATCCGTCAATGTCGAGGCAGCCCGACGGGAAGTCCATTGTCCCCAGCTTTATGCCTCATGGTTGTTTCCATCAGCGAACAAATCTGGTCCACCAACTTCAAACAAATCCTTTCCAACCATAATTTATTCATTCGTCACATTCGCTACGTGGACAACCGACTCATCTTTGGGGACAAACGCCTCAAAGATCTCCCGCCATATGAAGTCCTCCTGGACGATGGATTTATGGAAAACCCATAATCCTCGAAACTGAACCCGATCAAGAGTTTCTTGGCTTCATGCTGGAGACAAAACCATTGGAACTTATCTATCAGGGCCCTACCAATGTCTCCCAAGTCCTCTCGCCTTTCTCAGCATCTCCACTCAAAGTCCTGCTGAGTGGCTTCCGATCTCGATGCCACATTGTGATCAAAGGAGCGTTCCCGGAGTTTCGTATCCGACAAGGGCTCGACCAATTAATTCATGTGTACACTGTTGCTCGTTTTCCCAAGGAGGAACTCCACAACATTTCCACTCAAATCATGATTCAGCATCAGAACCTTCAGTCGCATGAGCAAAACTATGCGGACATCTTCGCGTACCCATTCTTGTGAATGATTTGCTTCTTTGTTGGTTTGTTGGTTTGTTTTTGGTGTGGTTTCTCCTATCTCCTTTTCTGGTTCGGTCTTCACTGTTTACTAATTTCTTTCCTTCCTTCGTTCAGCTTGGCTCAAACTCGCTTCGCTTCCCTCTCTCCGCTTCTCCTCTGCTACTGTGATCATGGACCACGCTCAAGGCCGAGCATTTCACCACCACCTGGCTCGAGCCATCATGCATTTGAATTACCTCGCGGGCCTCCTACCATTCTTTGAACCATCCATTGAATAGGATGATCTAATCCCTGATCACCATCGCAGATCAGGACGCTCCAACCCAGCGTCAAGAAGCCTCCATACGTCCTTTGTCCCTTTACCTGCCTCGTCCAACCCACCAACAATGGTATCCCATGGAGGCATTCCGACACACATGGTCTTGAATCCCGAACCAAATCTACGTCCTCTTACGATCGCCAGCCATCCACGAGAAGAAGAAGGACATAATCCAAGCCTTGATGTCACAACCCGGGCTCCTGTGCCCAGTGGAGGGCATACCTCAACTGCGTCTCTTGACGACCCAAAATGGAACACACCAGCAGCTGGTTTTCCTCGTGTAACCACCAGAACCACGACTCCAGTCCCTGTCCATCTCAGAGATCCCACGAACGGGTTTCAATTCGGATGACTCTGATGAAGACGCCGCCTCAAAGGCTCCATCCGCACACGAAGCCTCAGCAATGGACACTGGTCCACCTGCAACTGCCACCGTACCTTCAACCACCCACAACACAACTCCACCAGGAACCTCAACTCCGTTGGTTCTTACACCAAACCCTACCATTCGTATCCTTCAACCTGCTGATCCTACACGAGCTCCCAATGAACCACCATACCGTCCCTGGACGGACATGGACGATCAAGAGTTGATCAATCTCAAGAATGACACCAACTCTCGTCCTTCATGGAAAACAATTGGTGGGCTACGTCGTGATCCTCAAGTATGCAAAATGCGATGGGCGATCCTTAAACAAACGTCTGACCAACACGGTCAAGTCCCGCCTCCTCACGAGCCCGAGGCAGAAGACTAAGAGGCTCTATAACACCACTAAAGGAAAAAAGGAGTGTTTACCTCTTTATTGTCAAGCTTGCATGTTAGGTGTCTCTTTCACTGCTCTTGGGTTTGTCCTGTTGTCTGCAAACTTTTCGGTTGCCATATATTTCCCGCTTGTCTTAGTCATTATGGCTTACTCTTCTGATTACGTACGAATGGTCCCAGATCGTTCCCGCTCCCGGGATGATCCCATGTGGCACCATCGCAGCTACTCGCGACAAAGCAATTCTCAATATCGTGACGTGTGGCGTGAAGTACCACCAGTACGGCAACCTCGAAGAGTGCTCATCATAGTCGACCTCGAACCGGTTCGCCCACCCGTGACAGCTGTCCATGGAGACACCATGGAATCAACAACATGCTGTTCCTTACCTTCTTTGGGTCGGATGGAAGAATATGCTCTGTTCACCTACAATGTCCTGGTCCATCCATATCACACCGAAACTCTTACGGTGAACATCTTGCTGTACTATATTAGTCAGCACATCACATATACCTGGGATCGCTACTTGGAGCCCACCTCCATGGATCTTCGTTGGCAAGACAGCACGGGCGACACCTTCGTCCTGCGCAATGAGCAGACCTTGATTGATCTTCTTCGTGAACATCGTCCACACTGGACTGAGGGTCAAGACTTCGGGATTTTGTTGCCGAATGAAATTCGCGCATTCACGTCTCCGAATCAGCCATATATCATGCGTCTGAGTTGCCACGCGGCACTCCCAAACCCCAACATGCTTCCATAAGTCACGGGAGGAAAAAAGTCCTTCCCGCGTGCCGCTCCTGCTTATTCATGTCATGTTGTTGCACTTCTTTTATCTACTGCTTTCGGAACCATTTTCTTTGTTTCAACATTACTTTTTCATTCTCCTTCCCTTAGCCCCTGGCTTCAGTTTTTACTATGACAAAAAGGGATTCCGTTTTTGCCGGCATTGACTCCCCTCGTGTCCCTACGAGCATGCAACGTCGGCAATTTAACATCCAATGGCCATCCAGAAGCGGCGCTGCTTCTTCAGATGATGGGTCAAGATCAAGTACCGCGATGGGCAACTGGCCTCACGACCCACATCAGGGCCTAGGAATGGACGCCAGTAACATGACGTCCAATGCTCAACATTATGGTTACACGTTGGTGACTCCTTCTGTTCCTCTACCGGAGGGATCCACGTCATACCCCCAAGGGGAAGCGTATCCACTCCAGACGGAGATCCAACAACAGCATCGAGTGCTCCATACTCACATTTTCAAGGAGGTCATGTCAACCCACCCATCAGGCATCAACCGCCTCATGGTGACGGAAGTCGATCGCTATGGCTTCCAACGGAACCGTCAGCCGGAATTCTTCTTCAATGGGATTGTTGGTCATGTAAGGGCAGACAACGAAGGAAACATAGACAGCTGGGGGCAAGCAACACAGCTTGCCAACTACTGGCGTCGTTACTTCAACATCCCTGAAGTACACGGAGAGAACGCCTCTTGGCACAATTTCCAACAACCATCTGACAATGCTGATCGACAACAGGATGACCAAGAAGCACCACCTGAATCCGAAATGGATGACAATGAATCCATCACTGCCAACATTGGCACGTTACCGATTCCAAGTCAGATTCACCAACTGGCCACAGTCCTCCACAACATCCTCAACAGTGACAGGGAATCCAATGCAGCGATCCTTGAGAAGCTTGAGAATCCAGGAGATGACTTGAGTGCCAGTCCGATCGAGGTTTTCACGGCGGCAGATTTGGCCCACCTTGCCAGCCATTTGGCACAGACGTCGCACGTCCTAGCCCGGCAGGCACAGGACATGGAAGACTTATCAGATATCGATGATTAGCGGCGATGTGACACCAAAATCTGCAACCTAGACTGAGCAGTCCGGCTAATTCAACTGCATTTCTTTCCCAGCATTTTGATTTCATTGATATATCCTGACTCAGGGAACATACAAGAGCTTTGCGACAATCCGTGCAGTCGTTGCACAAAATAGCCTCGCGGCAGCGGGGCGTGTGTGTGGAACATCTGAAGAGATGTAAAACTTCAAACCGTTTTGTGATTTTTTGATTTCTTGATTTTGCACAACAAACTTACTTCCAGCAGGGGGACCATCCATGTACTGTGTGCGATGGTCCAACGAAGAGGCCACAGTACATGCGGATATCACGGCTGATCACCGTGACGTACCTGCTTCATTTTTCGTTGTCAGTGTTCAGAAATGGCGACCGGCCAAGCCAAGAACCGGCATGTCGATTTGATTTACATTTCATTTTTTTTCATGCCTGCACTGTTGTCGCAATCTGGAATTTTCTACGGTCAATAGAGGAAGATCGAGCTGCATCAGAAAGAGTTGATTCATCTAGCAAATTGAGTGATTTACTTCACACAGTTTCTCACGTCGGGTCATCCAACCACTCCTGTCAGGTTTAACTGAAGTGTTTTTGCACGTACGATGCATTCCACATCAGAATTCGCAAAGATGTTTCTGAGCAAGTGTGTGTATTTGCCTGTGTTTACATCTATCGTGTGTATACTTCAGCCACGCTCACTTGAAACAGGATTCACAATGATAGATGGAACTTGTTATGTGCAAACATGTTTAAATGCGACCCTCCTGGCCGGACGTTCGCCCAAAGTTTCACTGGGGGTTTAGCTACGCTGTGATTTGTTCAGGATATATTTCAGATTGCTTTAGGGTTTCCTTAGGGTTGGTTTAGATTTTCTTTTTTGGGTTTATTTAGGGTTTGTATAGTTAATTTTGGTGTTGTCTAGGGTTGTTTTTTAGGGTTTGTTCAGGATTTTTTAGGGTCTAGTTGGAGTTGTTTAATGGTTGATTTTCGGGTTGGTTTAGGGTTTGTTTAGGGTTTATTTAAGGTTTATTCAGGGTTAGGTTAATTTGGTGTTCTTTCAAAATCTTGCGGTTTGTTGAGGTCTCAGTTAGCGGCTCGAAACACTGCAAATTACGGAGGATATCTTTCAGATACGCTTCAAACGGTGATTTTGGCACCGTCTTAGGGAAGCGCAAAAATGCCATGAGACTCAGGTAATATCAATATTTTGCACGCTCGCAGTGTACAAAAAACACGCACGGAAACAACACAGCAGATTGCAGTCCCGCATGGAATTCCGTGGATTTCGGGCAAACGTCAGCCCCCTATAGCGAAATACGAACATCAACAAATTTTCGTGTGGGTGTGTATGTCTGCGTACCAAATCTAGGAACTGCACGTGTCCATGTCTGGGGATCTCCAGGAAATAGATCAAGTCCCGGGGATATTTGATGGCGCAATGGCTCAAAAATGATCAAAACCTTTTCAATTCAAGCACTTCACTGCAAAGGTTCGGAACTTGACTCTCATGGCTAAGGAAGAACATGGAAGAACCATATTGCCAAGTCTTGGGGGATATGGCAACTTCCACAACCCTTCCACAAGCCTTTCCCTCCAGGACACATGGCAACTGGGGCTTCACACCAACACGTTCCACTGCATGACCCGGATCTGCATGTTGCCTGGGCCTTCGCCCCTTAAGGGCACGACAAGATTCACAGTGGAACAGCGCTTTGGCCTTGCAAATATGCTGCTGGACCCCGTCGCAATACATGGAGTTTTGGTACTGTTGATCTACATACCAGCTTATAAATTTAATTTGTATAATCATTGCTTCATTGCTATCTTCTGATATCTTCTGTAGTTTCTGTTTGGGCACATTCAGCATTTCGCAGCTGCGCAGCTCCCAGCTGTTCTTGCAGATTTCACTGTCCCTGAAGAGCCACCAACACCTGCGGAGAGAAGTGATGTGAGTCACCCCGAGATTCCCACTCCGCAGCCTGGCCTTGGAATCATTCCATGGTGGGAGCCTATTGTCTTTTCCTCGCAATGTCTTTGGGCTGGCATGCTAAGGTCAAAAACCCTCAGCAGCCAGCATGGGAGGTAGACTTCTGGTCCACTTTGAAGCGCTGCAACGAGACAATTTCAGCAGATAATCACAAACAAGCAGAATCACAATATAATACAATTCGATTCCAGCCAAAAGCCTTGTGTTAAAAGTTAAAAACCTGCGAGGCATTCCTCGATAAAGCAGCTTTGCTGCTAGCAAGTCCCTCGACTTTAGAACCAAGGAAAAAGACGCTCCGTTTGGAGCTATCCACATGGTTGATTCTGCCTTGAGCAAAATAAGATTGGCCGTACGGCCATGTCACCGGCAGCCTCTGGTCCAACAAAAGTAGGTCTGTCATTGTCAACTTGTGAAAACTCGTGATGCACAGAGCGGCTTTGTTGACCCAGAGGCTGCCATTGACGATAGTGACAAAGTTCACCACTCAGTTTGGTTTCCTGACATCTGATGATGCCCTTGCTAGGAGTTCCATGTCAAAGATATTTAACATCAAGGTTTGATAACCAAGATTTTGAAGTCGTGACGGAACTGCCAAAAGAACCAGTGATCGAGGACATGTGCTTAGACTGAGAAAACATCCTTTGCGTGCAATCAGCAGAGAGGCTGTGATGGAATAGACCAAAGGATACAGTACCAAAGGAGTGACTGAACATCATTGAATTCCCATCCAACTTGCTTCTTTCAGTCCCACCATGACCAAAAAAAACAAAGACGAACAACGGAATTGATATGATTCGACAAGTTCCTTATCTGTGACACTTATAATCAAACAACGTGCTTGGTTCCAAGAATCGTCGACGTTGGGAGCGATTGGCGCACTCCAGCAGTTGCTGCGATGGTCAAAGCTACATTTACCTTGCGGAGCGTTTGTCTTGAAGGCCAGCCAGGCAACATAGCGAAACAGTGCAAACATATGCAAAAAGAAGGTTTGTACTTTGGCGCGCACAACAACAATTTTGCCAAGGTGCACCCTCTGTTGTCAATACAAGCCTGCACACTCAAACAAGTTCAAACCTGAAATTTCACCGAGAGAACATCTCTGACGTGTCCAGGTCATGCTTCGGCCTGCTTACGCTGGCCTGAAACCGGCGTTGCATTGGCTCCTCAGCTGTAAAGAGACAAGATATGACAAGATCTCAAAGCTATGGGTCAAAACATGTTAAAACCCTGGTACCTTTCTGTTCGCCTGACAAATAAGCGAGATTCATATGGATCGCCAAAACATGAAAATCACAGGGTTCTCACCCATTCCCATGTCTGTAGTTGTGACAGCTTGTGCCTCCCTCTCACCTTGACAGCTTTGCAACTTGCTGCCCGAGGTTCCATGGCGCTCCAGTCTTGCCAAGCGCAAATCCTCAATTTTTGCCACGGGGGCTAAGTCTCGATCTTTGCATCTTCAATTTTCGGTGTTGTGTCCTGAGTAGTGTCTAGGTTCGCTATTGTGGCCAAAATGTTCCAAATTATTCTGCGCCCCTGCAATGTTTGGAAGGTTCACTACTATTGTGGCAAAAATTTTTGGCATTCCATTTATCCGCCGCCCCCGCTTGGAGCAGGGGGAGCGCGTCAGAGGAGAAATTACAAGCAGCGAGGGGCAAGAAGCATTCATCCCCATCACGGTGTCTGGGACTGGCAAGCTCACGGTTTTGGAAGCTAGTTTCTACTCCGTTCAGACAGCAACGTTCGGCACAGGCAGCCGCGGGCACAAAGACTCCGTCCGGCCTTCACTCTCATGTTGTTTGGGGCTGGTGAGCCCAACAGTTTTGGAGGCCAGGCTGCTGCATTCGGAGCTGGTTTCTTACAGCTTCTGGAAGCTTGAGAACGGGGATTTGGAGCTAATTTCGAAACAGAAAGCAACGTTAGGCAGAGGCAGCCGCGAGCCCACGGTTTTGGAGGCCAGGCTGCTGCATTCGCAGCTGGTTTCCTACAGCTTCCGGACGCTTGAGAGCGGGAATTTGGAACTAGTTTCTTGTCGGTTCAGAAAGCAGCGTTAGGCGCAGCCGTGGGCCCAAGAACCCCATCCGGCCTTAGGCGCAGGCAGCCGCGGGCCCAAAGACCCCGTCCGGCCTTCACCCATCGTGTTTGGAACTGGGAACGGGCGAGCATGGTTTTGAAGGCCCGGCTGCTGCATTCGGCTCTTACAGCTTCCAGAGGCTTGAGAGCGGGAATTTGAAGCTAGTTCCTTGTCGTTTAGGCAGCCGCGGACCCAAAGACCCCAGCCTTCACTCTCATGGTGTTTGGAACTGGCAAACCCACGGTTTTGGAGGCCCGGCTGCTGCATTCGGAGCTAGTCTCTCACAGCTTCCGGAGGATTGAGAGCGGGAATTTGAAGCTAGTTCCTTGTCGGTTCAGAAAGCAACGTTAGGCACAGGCAGCCGCGGACCCAAAGACCCCAGCCTTCACTCTCATGGTGTTTGGAACTGGCAAATCCACGGTTTTGGATGCCAGGCTGCTGCATTCGGAGCTAGTTTGTTGCAGCTTCCGGAGGCTTGAGAGCGGGAATTTGGAAATCTAACTTTCAACTGTGTTCCAGGTTCAGCCACGAGCCTGTGAAAAGGCTTCAGGAGACTATTCTAAGAACATACTGCGGGCCTTATACTAAAAAATAATCAGCGGAGTCCAAGTTTGTAACATGCACTGACTGGTCCAACACGTCACAGCATTTGCAAGATATCCGCCGACCGACCCCTGCCGACGGCAGGGGGAGCGCGTCAGATAAGAGGGGCCAAGAGATAGACCAAGAAGATAGAAAGCACAGAAAAGCGTAAAGCGCAAGCGGGAAAAGGCAAGAGCCAGCAAGACATGGAAAAGCAAGCGGAAGCCAGCCTTTTGGTGGCTTGCGAGGTTACTGGCATAGGTCCGTCCTGCAGTAGACTTCAGTAGCATGGTGCTTCGGTGTGGCGAAGGCAACAATATGGACCCAGTTTCTTGCGCCGCAACAGCGTTCACTTTTTCGACATCGCAACTTCCAAAAGTGCTCCGACCCTGGTGTGCTTCGTCGTGCATTCTGAATCATTTTGACTTGGAAATGTGCTTCGCGCCACAACGGCGTGCACTTTCTCGACATCTCAACGTCTAAAAGCGCTCCGGAGCCGCGGTGTTTTCTACATTTTGACTTCGAAATTTGCTTCGCACCACAAGCCGTGCAATTTTTCATCTCTCATCTGGCCAGATGGCTCCGCACCCGCCGCTTTAGCGAGCCTACTTTTCGACCCTCCTGAGTCACAAAACATTGGAAACACACAGTGGTTTGCGACTTTTCTACCTTTGCGCGCACCTGCATCTTTTTTCTTCTGACTCTTTCTCTTCTCTGATCTTCTTGCTTCTTCTCTGCTCTTCTCTGACTCTGCCCACCTCTGCTTTTCCATCTGGCCCTCTTGTCGGAAGTTTCACTTCTAAACTTCCTTCGGTTAGATACATTTGAAATGGCTTGTTGATGGTGGAAACACAAAAAGGCAAGCGACGAAAAGGGATTGCACACCTGCACCAGCGTCCGTTGGTGCACTAAGTTTCACACAGACCTGACCCTCCAGGGGTCGGCGGCAGAGGGCGTAGCCCTTTGATTTTTGAAAAAATGTTTGCATGAAAAAATGACATCTTTTCTGGAAAAAATCGTGCTTGTCTGCCTTTCCAAAAGAATCAGAGCGCTTATTAAACCCTGATTAAAGAACAGTTTTTCCACAAATTTCCAAGGCACTGAGCCATGAGAGGGTCCAGTTCACTTTAGTAGGTTTGTTCTCAGGGCTCACAATTGCAGCATTTTTTCCAGAACTGATGCTGGAGCCAAGCGAAGACTGAGAAGAAAGAAAAACCTTTTACAAGAGCAATTGCAAAGTTCAACGTCCCAACCCTTTCCCAAAAGAAACAGACCGCTTATTAAACCTTTATTAAAGAACGGCTTTTCCACACATTTCCACGGCACTGCGCCATGAGAGGGTCCAGTTCACTTTAGTAGGTTTGTTCTCAGGGTTCACAATTGCAGCCTTTTTTTCCGGGGAAGAAAGGTAGGCCTTTTCCAAAAGCAACCTTTTCTTTCTCTTTTCTCTTTTCTCTTTTCTCTTTTCTCTTTTCTCTTTCTCTTCCTCTCTCTCTCTCTCTCTCTCTGTTCCTCCCTCTCTCTCTCTGTTCCTCTCTCTCTGTCCTCCCTCTCTGTTCCTCTCTCTCTCTCTCTGTTCCTCTCTCTCTGTCCTCTCTCTCTGTCCCTCTTGCTCTTCCTCTTCCTTTTCCTCTTCCTCTCTCTCTCTCTCTTTCTCTTGTTCCCTCTCTTTTTCTTTCTCTTTCTCTCAGTACATGTATCATTAAGAACAATATTTTAGGTGGAAAAGTTAACGCAACCAACATGCTGAACCCCACTCACTAAAGTACTGCAAGTACTACAAATATCACAAGTTCATCGGCAAAAAAAAATAAATTAGATTTCAGTTGTCGCGAATTGAAATCCTTACTTAAATGCGGGATCGTATTTTTTCTGGGGAGCCGCTTCGCACCCAACTCTACAGAGAGTAATTGCCAAAATGCTGGGGCAACACGCCACATGTTCACTTATTGTGGGTCCATGCAGGGTCTAGGCTGTCTTTACATGCGGTTGCAAGTGCCACATACATGTGAAAGACCGATGATGGACGAGAAATCATGAACATTCAATTCGGCAGAGGCGCAAGTCACGTTCACCAGCATTGGCAGCATCTAAGCGATTGCTGAGAGCATGAAACCTTTCCTTAGTTCGCCATCCTTTGAAATGCAACGATGTCAACTTGACCGTGGCCTATTCTTGTTCCCACTCTTGTCACACAGAGATCAATCAACAGCTCAACAAGTTCGCTACGAACGTGGCATTCAACATGGGACCCTTGCGTCCCAGTTTCTAAAGCTTGCAAATTCGCAGCCTACAAGTGCAAGTTCCGAATGAACAAATGATGAACCACACCAGAGTCGACAGCAAAAGAAACTGACAAACTAATCTAGCTCGTGGCTTCAACCATGCTAAGAGCTGCCGACGCTACACTATTTAATTCAAGTTGTTTGGTACTAGCGCGGTCCTGAGCAATTTCCGAAGAACACACAGCAGTGAAAAACATGTGTTGACGCAGGAATTCCCGATCTTCTCAATACACCGCAAACATGATGATAGTATTCTGGAGTTCTAGTCTTGATTGAGTCTTGACACTGCGTTCCAACCATGACTATAAGCAACTTCCGGCACATACAATTTATCTTCCCCTCCTTAGCTCACCTCTTTACGCTACCTACACATCTTATTCTTCTCTAGCTTTCAATGCTCATGTTGAACGATTTGCTGCTGCATGTCCAGTGTGTTAAGCCAGCCAGAACTTCACAGCTAAGCTCTGCACCAAGGACAAGCAAATCATCGCAATCTCGGTCTGATCAAAGGTGGACAGCAAAACGCCGAAGGTACCAAGGAGGAGCACCAAACCTCAGCGACTCAGCGGTATCTCGGAGGGCCATATGCCGACTAACAGAAACGAATCTGTTCCGCCAGCGAATCCAACTTTGCCGGGACACTCTCAAGGGCACCTTGCAGGAATGTCAGCCAAAAGGCCTGGGCAAACATAGTACGTTTGGGCGAATTCAGCATGGCACTCTTGCACCATCAAAAGTGAAGCCTTGGCAGAGTTTAGATTGTTATCTCACAGCAATCTTGCATCGGCTATCACGTAGCACTTGGCAGCAACCATGCATTGTATGAGTTGTTCCCCACGTCTTTGTGTGGGGTTCTTGTTTTTGGTTCTGCATCCCGTCCGCCTCCTCCCGCTCCGCCTCCTCCTCCCGCTCCCGTCGCCTCCTCACACACAACTTATTCACACACAACTTGCACACACACACACACAACTTGTAACACACAACTTACTCACACACAACTTGCACACACACACACAACTTACTCACACACACAACTTAGTCACACACAACTTGCACACACACACAACCTGCACACACACAACTTGTACACACACACACAACTTGCTCACACACGACTTGCACACACACACAACTTACTCACACACAACTTGTGCACACACACACACAACTTGCACACACGCAACTTACTCACACACACACACAACTTACTCACACACAACTTGCACACACACTTTGTGTGGCAGGCGTGGCACTTTGTGACATCCACCTTCACTTTGTGTGGCAGGCGTGGCAACTTTGTGACATCGACCTTCACTTCGCCGTGGCTGTTTGCGTGGCAGGCGTGGCACTTCATGACATGGATTGTTACTTTGCGTGGCAGGCGTGGCACTTGATGACATCCACCTTCGTTTCACGTGGCAGGCGTGGTACTTGGACACACAACTTGTGAACAGTTTCATCACACAACTTGTTCTTGGCGACATGGATCGTCACTTTGCGTGGCAGGCGTGGCACGCATGGCACTGGGCTGGCTCTGGTGGCGCGCTCGGTTCCCACATGTCGCCGTGGACGCCGCGGCTTTTTGCGTGGCAGGCGTGGCACTTGGCGACATGTAGCTGCACTTTGCGTGGCAGGCGTGGCACTTTGAGACATCCACCTTCACTTTGTGTGGCAGGCGTGGCACTTCGTGACATGGATTGTTACTTTGCGTGGCAGGCGTGGCACTTTGAGACATCCACCTTCGTTTCACGTGGCAGGCGTGGCACGTATGGCATTGGGCTGGCTCTGGTGGCGCGCTCGGTTCCCACATGTCGCCGTGGACGCCGCGGCTTTTTGCGTGGCAGGCGTGGCACTTGGCGACATGTAGCTGCACTTTGCGTGGCAGGCGTGGCACTTTGAGACATCCACCTTCACTTTGTTTGGCAGGCGTGGCACTTCGTGACATGGATTGTTACTTTGCGTGGCAGGCGTGGCACTTTGAGACATCCACCTTCGTCCACCTTCGTTTCACGTGGCAGGCGTGGCACGTATGGCATTGGGCTGGCTCTGGTGGCGCGCTCGGTTCCCACATGTGGCCGTGGACGCCGCGGTTTTTTGCGTGGCAGGCGTGGCACTTGGCGACATGTAGCTGCACTTTGCGTGGCAAGCGTGGCAGGCGTGGCACTTTGAGACATCCACCTTCGTCCACCCTCGTTTCACGTGGCACTGGGCTGGCTCTGGTGGCGCGCTCGGTTCCCACATGTCGCCGTGGACGCCGCGGCTTTTTGCGTGGCAGGCGTGGCGCTTGCCGACATGTAGCTGCACTTTGCGTGGCAGGCGTGGCACTTTGAGATATCCACCTTCGTTTCACGTGGCAGGCGTGGCACTTTGAGACATTCACCTTCGTTTCACGTGGCAGGCGTGGCACGTATGGCACTGGGCTGGCTCTGGTGGCGCGCTCGGTTCCCACATGTCGCCGTGGACGCCGCGGCTTTTTGCGTGGCAGGCGTGGCACTTGGCGACATGTAGCTGCACTTTGCGTGGCAGGCGTGGCACTTTGAGACAGTCTGTTGCGCAGTATTCGTCTTTGTTGGCGACATGTGGTGTTCATATGTCTGTTGTCAATCTGTGCTTCTGAAACTAACAGTCTTCGTGACAGCCGGTGTTTTCTGTTGTTCTGCCAGGCACCGACTTCGTCGCGCAGATGCTGCTGTTCAATACATGCATACATACATACATGCATGCACAACTTACTCATACCGGTCTATACGTGGATGTTATTGCGAAAGAGCTGGCGCTGTCTGAGGCGACTTGATGTTATTGGATTAGTGTGTTCAGTATTGCTTATCTAGCTGGAAATCAATCACTCGTACTTAATCTTCCACACACAACTTGCTCCGCACCAATCCTTCACCATCTCTTTTCTCTTTCCTGCTTTCCCCATGCTATCTTTACCTTTCTTTTGCTGCTTGCTGGAAGAAGTTGACATGTGGGGTTATCCGGTCCTTTATTTTTTTTTAAGTGTTCGCCGTTGCAGTGAAACAATAACTCAACAACCTCAACAACCTCAGCCTCATCCCAGGCGCTTGGTTCTTCATGCGCTCGAACACCGACAAAGTTCGCTGGTGATAGTATTCGTCGACGCCTGCCGACATCCCTCCCATGGCTGCAATATGTTGCAATGGTCTTGCTGTGCTGCAGTGTTGCCACCAATCCGAACTTAGCCACCTACTAGCAACCCGGAAAAATAAAAGGTAAAACCGTACTAGAATAGTGGTGAGTAATTTTTCTATCATTTTGGTGGTTATATTTTGATTGAAGGTTACTAGGTTCGAAGATCTCAATCTCCAGCTGATGGTGCCTATGTGGCCGTATCTAGACAGGTCGTTTTGGCTCAGGGCCTCAGAAATTGGCGAAGGTGTGAAATGAGAAAGCCGAAAAAACTAGTTTAGTCTGGCTTCGCCTTGGCCTTGCTGAGGGGTGTGCAAAACCTTCATACCCGCTACGGGGACGACCCTTTTATTTTGAGAGCCATATTTTGCATGAGTCGCCTCAAAGACTGAGAACGCAGAAATCCTCACTAACAATAGGAGAAGACCCTAATCGGGGAATGGCATGAAAATGAAAACATGTTTTTATCCGTTATTCAAATGATGAAAACTACGACAAGACCACGCAAAAATAATACATCAATATTACACAATAGTTAGTATACGTATGACAAGAAGTATTTAGTAAAATATACAAATCTTATGCAAGAAATTATGATAAGACAGTACGGGTAATAATTGCCCAAAACTGCAACGAATATGCATGGAGTATCCACAATAATACGGAAACCATGGGGTATTGTAGTGGTATATTGCAGGCATATTCTATCATTGGTGGCATAGTACAGTATGGATTTTTCAATGATATTACAAAAAATGGACACCGTGGGATATTGTAATGGAATATTAGTAGAATATTTATACAATCAGTTTTAATCCCTAAACCATGGGATTTACAATAATATTGATATTTTTAAACATATAGACACCACGGATTTTCCTGAACAGAAAGAAAATTCTATTTGCCCACAAAAAAACTCGGTCGACAGGCATCCCCAGCATGTCCATCCTCAAATCTTTGAGTTCAAACAGTTGAGGCCGTCGAGAAAAGACAATGTCATATCAAATATGGCAATGAAAACAGCGTCTATACCAGTGCATGAAGGCTTTCATGGGAGAATCGCCTATACAACAAATTTGGGATTTTCCATGATTTTCCGTTGCCATGTTTGATTACCGGAGGGTCTACGGAATTCACTGCCGAAAATCACCGTGCCGACATTTCTGGTTCCAAGGCACACCGTCATGGCCACTTGCCACGATTTGACCACGCTCGTCTTGTCTGGGTTTCTTTTGTCTCCTGCAGCACCAGCACAAGAACCTCGGTGAAGAAGCAACAAACGTAGCCACTCTAAGCATCACAGAGAAAACCTATTGAAAGGTGCAAGCAGCCTTGTGTCTGCCAAAAACTTGAAAAACAACTGAATCAAAGTTTCAACATGCTATGCCTGCCCTCCTCGCCAGAACACACCGCGGAAGTTACTTTCCAAGTTTGTACTTCTCAGGTTGTTTACCCATCCGCGTCTTCCTATCTGGAGGTCTGCAACTTTAGGACTGAAAGAGTCTCGATTCCAAAAAATTGAAAGTTTCCTATAATGGGGGTACCCCCAAAAATCATCCAAGTCCTAAGTTTAGCAGCTGCAAGCCTCTAAGCACCATGCGGGTACTTTGTACTTCTCACGTTGCTCGGAAGTTTGTCGAAGCCATGGCCATGCAATGAGCTGGTGCCCATTTCTTCCATCGCAGTATTGAAGATGCTGTTGACCTCGCGGTCGAACATCTTTATTCCTTCTGATGTTAGAACTGCTGGCATGCGATTTTATGCATTCGGTCAAAAACATATATATATATATATTGACAAGGTATTGACATTGGACAAAAAGCAACTCGGTCATGAACCATGTACCTTGCGCGTAGCAAAGTGTTGAGATGGGTTTTGAGACATCCAGCACGAGAATTTGCACAGGAAAAATCCCCTCTTCCATTTCTTTTGCTGGAGGGAAGCAGCCGCACCAAGCATCTGACATTTGCACGAAACCAGCTTCGCGTAACATCCTGTCGACAGAGACAACATCATGCTGTCGAAACTCAAAAATTTCATTCCCCAGAGAAACTCATCCTGTCGAGAAGGTTGGATCCTAATCCTGTTCCATTCCAAACTCAAGACAGCCATGTCAAGATATTTCAAGTCTCTCCACCTCAAAGGACCGAAAAGGAAACAACGCTTCAGCCCATTGTGCGAGACTGTCAACAACGGTAAATTGGTATACGTTATTGTGTTGCGCTGGATGTTTGTCACATTTTTCTACATTTATGTTCATTGTTGGCTGTCTGGCTGCGGATCAAGTTAGGCTTCCTGCCTGCTTTCGTTCCCGCGTAATGGCTTGACCAAGTTCGCCGGCTGGAATGCTGCCATCCTCCTCATCTCCTGGGGAGGCGCAGGACCTGTCTATAATCGCTGGTCACAAGCGCTTCCTTTGAATCTTGAGGAAACCGTGCGCATGATTCAGACAAGGTTCTCGTTCCAACCACTGCATATTCCTCAGCTGGGGTGCCATGGTTGCAGCAACAACATACAACAACACATAAAAGAGATTTGATACTTTGAATGGCAATTAGGTGCAAGTAGGGCAATTAGGAACTTGTCAGTTTCAAGTTTTGAGCCAGGAAGCGCAGACACGCGTGCGGAACTTCCAAATCTCTGCTTCCAACTGAGCTGCAGCGCTGCGGGCTTTGCTCCAGCGCAGCCTTGGAAAACCCCATGGCGACCAACATGGGATTTTCGTGGAACCTGCAGAATCCTGCTGGGAAAACAATGATCCCAGAATAAGTGCCAGGATTTGGACAAGCATGCGGTTCAACTTACTCAGGTGATCGCAAGTCTACATCTATGAAATCATGTATACAGAAAAAAACCTGAGCATGAGTGTCAAATTCAGCGACAGAGGTGCACAGATTTCATCAATCTGAAAGAACATGTGTCAGATTGCACCAATGCAATGCCCATCCCAGCAAAAATGTCAAAAGGATTCAAAAGACATGTGTCGGAATATTTTCACATGGTAGTCCTGGACATTAAAAAGAGTATACTTTGAGGCAGGTCAAGGTATGTCGCCAAGCATTTTGCTAACAGGAAACACACCAGAAAATGTGGCCCTACGTAATCTGCGAACAGATTCTTCATCTGCACCTTTGATGATACGTTGATGTCAGCAATTACAAATTTAAAACCCGAACGCAGTTGGTGCACAGGGACTTTTTTGTTTTCTCGAAAGATGCAGTGTGCCACTATCACGTTGATTGTTTACTCTATGCTGCTGACCCATGATGCAAGCTCATGGCATCTGAGGTTTCTCATTCAGTTTGACGGGCCCTTGCTGCCTGATCTTCTTACAACCAAAACGATGTCATTCCATTTTCATGAGCCCATTGAGCATGCCTGCACTGGCCACACATAAATTCCCATCTGAGTAGCATGAATCGAAAGCGTCCAACGAGTCCAGAAATAAATGTGCTTGCTGCGGACACGCCGGGCAAGCCCCAACGTAAGAGCGGCGCCGGCATCCCTGTCCTTAGGTGGTGTCATCACCTATACAGCACAGAAATTCAACATGCCGTTGAAAGCCTAAGCTGTAGATCCTAACTTAAAGCTGCTACCAGTACATACGCCCAGGAAATGGAGACATCCGGAGACGAACCCAAGTCTTACAGTTTCTGGTTCTGTCTCCATATGGTTGGTGCAAGTTGGAGTTGGTGGCTAATTGTCTTTCGAAACCTTAGACCCACAGAGGTAAGAGTCTCTCAGCTCATGCTGGGTCACTCCGACAAGTTTCTAGCATTGTTTAATCTGATGCTATTGCTGTGTATACCGATATTATATGTATGGATGGTTTTTCGATGACAGTTTTGGGTCAGGGAAGCCAGAAAGGCTGATCCCAGTACATAGACTACTTTTATAACATCGCTGACTCTCTGCGCCCTTCAAGAATACATATGCTCACCCAACCCTAAACACCTAAAACAACATGTCGCCTCGAAGATTTCTCCAAGACCAAGACGGGTTTGCTAGGGAAAAACTATCGAACACTCCTATATCCCATCAAGGGCTGATCAATGAATGTTTAGGTGGCGAATGAATTTGAACACTGGCAGATTCCGCCCAGACACAGAAATTGAGGGCCAGCGCCTGCAGTCATACCGGCTGGATGGGGCGACGAAACAAACATTGCAAAATGACATGCTCCGAACAAGTCCAGAAGATGAAGCCAGCAAATGCCGGCGACATTTTCCATGAGGTTGAGAATGCATTGTTTGACCGCCAACCATCTTTGGCGCGAAATCACACACACATGACAGCATATTTATGCATATGTAACATATGTTGCTTTCAAAGCGCGTGTTGGATCCTGAGGCCGGCACTGTTTCGGGCGAGGGCCAGGAGCAAAGAGAAAAAATTCAACGCCAAGAGCCTCGCAGCAAACTACCCAGCCGTGGGCAAAGGCAAAACTCTACGTTGCAATGCAGTACAACACCCAAAGATGGTTGACATATTGACTATGAAATACCATGAACTTTGTCTCCCACTTCCACTTTCACTACGCCCAAGAACATCACCCACAGAAAATTCCGAAGGGTCATGGACCATGGATTTTGACCGCCCCCACCAAGGATACCAAGGCACATATACGTCATGGAACCTGCCCACCAGCTCTCCTTGGCAAAAAGCTACCACCGTCATTCCCAGTGAATCATAAGATCCCAAGCTTACAGCGGTTCTTTTCAGCGTCTCTGTTCCAAGGGGTTTCTGAGGGGTTTATGATGGTTTATGTCATGTTCAGGCTGCTAGCTTGTGGATCCCATTGCCTTTGGCACCTGTTGCCAAGATGCCACGCTTGCCGCTCCCATCAATTGATCCTCCAGTCTGCTTGCAGCTTTAACTGCCTCTACATCTGCAAAGTCGCTGGTGTCATTGCCTCAATGTGAAGACATGTGAAGGTGGAGATAGGTGGGCATAGGTGGACAATGTACATGTGAAAATCTCTGAAAATGGATTTCGGTTTCTGGACATTTCACGAATCATCATAGGACCGGAAATTGGGCGACGATCTGAGTTCAGTGCTTGCCAAAATGACGAAGTTGCTCAGGCACCTGGACCTGAGATCCACCATGTGTCTGCGGAAAAGTCAACCGGAATCTATATAGATAATTATCAAAATTAATAACAATAATAGTAGAAATAATCTTATATATATATATAACTTTGTTCGTATATGATAAATATATACAAGTATAGACTATCGGCATCTAGAGTTGGAATGTTTCTCTACATCGTTGATTTACCTCACCATGCCTTGGGTGAACGTGTTCATACGTGTTCTCTTTCCTCAAAGCCGACGGTTGCAGCGAGGCGAGCAACAGCCTGTCTTCGGTGTGGCCACCAGAACACTCTCGCGGATCCAGCGGGTCCATAACAACACCTGAGGACGGAGGCGGCTGTCGCAATGCTGTCGCATATTCGTTGCTTGACGGCTTCCGAAACACAATTTGTGATCCAACAAGAAGACCACAAGAAGACCATTCTTCAGATTGGAAAGCAACCCTTAATTTCATGCATATATATTTCAAGCAGGCTTTCCTGTTGAGAAAATTTGCGCTGCCAAAAACCAAATGTCTGAGTCATCAGTGCAAGAACATGTTGGACACCGAGAACCCTTTGAATTCAACTAGCCTTGCCAAACACAATGATCGAAGTCATTGGGGAATTTCCCATCCCCAATGATCCCAATGCGGGGTTGACATTCATCGTGAAGGGAAAGCAAGTCATGATGCTGGCAACAAACCACAAAATGACATGACTGCCACGGAACACGCATCTACATATATCTACTAAGAAAGAAAAGACTCGAAAGACTAGCATGCTGAGATGTTTTGAATCTGCATAAGTCAGCAACACGGTGGTCTTGCTGTGCAAACTCAGCATGGGCCATTGGCAAAGCAGAAGCAGCTGCACAAGGAAAGTGCAAAGGAAGCCGCCAGGGACGTGCCGCCAAATCTCACAGTTGAACCAAACGAATCATGTTTCACATGTTTTCACATGGCCATCAATTTATATAAACTTAAAATATTTTGAAATTATCAACGCACAATCAGCCAACGAATGTGGACACCCAAGGCTATTGAGACAAGTGGCACAACTTTGTGATCTGCAAGCCCCTTCTCAGGTACCTGGGCAACAGTGGGGAAAGTAATGGAAGGTATACCTATATGCGCACCTTCTATTGCCAAACCGCAAAATGTGCCCTGGCATGTGAGGAAGAGTTCACACAGCTCTGGCTTCGAAAACTCTTTGACCTGACGGCACGGTGGGTACTGTGGGCACCGTGGGCACCGTGGGCGCCGTGCAAAACACCATGGGTTTGAAGCCATAGGCCTCTTTGAGCTTCTCCATGATGGCTGCGATCATGTCTTCTCGCCCAAGTGTGCCTGGGCTGCGTACACTGCGCACACCGAGCGTACACCCTCCATGCCCGTGGCGTGCAGCTGTTCCCTGCACAATGTCAATGGAAGCGGATGCTACGCTGCTACTGTTTCACTATCCTGGCTTGCACAACCCTGAGTTTGCTCATGTTTGCTCTGGAATCACCATTGCACTCAGTACACCGCGCATGCCTCATGCCTTTGGATCCACTTGTCTGCGTCATGTCTTTGGTTGCCTAAATCAACTCTCAATTTGATTTGCGATTAATTTGCAGTAAGAAAACAATGTGCTGTTGCCCGCTGCTGGCTCCAAAGTTCAGCTATATATTTGTCTGCGACGCAACCTGCTGTACTTTTCCGTCCGAAGTCGTAAAACAGAAACAACCCGATCACCAAGGGTTCCTGTGGCGGCAATCTCCACCTTCGAGTTCAGAGATCTATGGTTGCAAAACATATATTATAGCAAGGGTTTCAAAGGCCGAACGGCCGGACATATTTCTGGCTTCCAGCTTATCCATAATACCCTTGTGCCCCGACACCAAGGTTTTCCACCCAAGGTTGCTGCACATCTTTACACCTTTGACCCAAGGTCATTGCATCCCACCATCCCAATCTGCAAACTGGCATCACGCTTGACATGAAATTCCGCCTGCTAATGCCTATCTATGCATGCTTTTCTTCTTGGAACGCTGCTATTGCTTGTGGCTTTCATAGATTCACCATGATTCCTATAAGCAGCAGAGGCGTGGACAGCCTTGTTTGACACTTGGCACCTTCACCCCTCTTTGACAAGTGCGCGCAACATCGTTTTTGGTATTTTCCAAGGCAACTAACTCTGCCCTTCTCCAAGATAGGAATCGAAGACAGAACGGGCACATGCTGCAGCGAGGGCTGTCCTTGCATCCTATTTGGAAAGCGGGAAAGCCACTTGAACCAGGTCGTGCTGACATCAGTTCATCTTGCAAGGGATCAACAGCATCGCACTCGTATCACAGGCATTCGTAATGACAATATAATATATATATATATACACTAAACTCACTAAACATATATGTATAATATATATATATATACTGGTAGGTCAAAAGTTGCGCTTGTTGAGCTTCCGATAGTAAACATGTTTGGTTTCTGCTTCTGCACACCCTTCCCCCTTAGAATCCTAGCATGGAGCTTCGTCGTACCCCGGTCGAATTCCACCCTCCAAAAGCTTTTCATCTTATAGTTTTAAAAGCGGGTGCTAATTGACCGTCCCACACCTGCCACACGAAATGGACTTGGAAATGTGATCCACGGTTGACCAAGATGGATGCTTTGTCAAGCTTTCAAGAAGCATAAACTTTGTTCCTCCTGAAGGGTAAAGAAAAGCTTATTCAGTGGGAATTGTCAAGTCGGCTGCTGCTTGCTTCGCGTGCTTCAGCTTGGTCATCATACTCCACATAAAATATCTGTATCCTCTGGTTTCAAAGCTTTTCTGTGCAGCACCCTTACCTTCTTCATTGTTGCCATGGTGTCTCATTTGCAACTCTTTTCCATTGAGGATTTTGGAAAAAGTCCATACTGGGTCCATACTCTTTTCTGCGACGCTACACCTGTGCCGTGACGCACTGGTAGGACAAAAGTTGCGCTTGTTGAGCTTCCAACAGTGAACTTGTTTGGTTTCTTCTTCTGCACACCCTTTCCCCTTAGAATCCTAGCATGGAGCTTTGTCGTGCCCCAGTCGAATTTCCACCCTCGAAAAGCCTTTCATCTTATAGATTTAAAAGCGGGTGATAATTGACCGTCCCACACCTGCCACACGAAATGGACTTGGAAATGTGATCCATGGTTGACAGAGATGGATGCTTTGTCAAGCTTTCAAGAAGCGTAAACTTTGTTCCTCCTGAAGGGTAAAGAAAAGCTTATTCAGTGGGAATGTCAAGTCGGCTGCTGCTTGCTTCACGTGCTTCAGCTTGGTCATCATACTCCACATAAAATATCTGTATCCTCTGGTTTCAAAGCTTTTCTGTGCAGCACCCTTACCTTCTTCATTGTTGCCATGGTGTCTCATTTGCAACTCTGTTCCATTGAGGATTTTGGAAAAAGTCCATACTGGGTCCATACTCTTTTCTGCGACGCTACACCTGTGCCGTGACGCACTGGTAGGACAAAAGTTGCGCTTGTTGAGCTTCCAACAGTGAACTTGTTTGGTTTCTTCTTCTGCACACCCTTTCTCCTTAGAATCCTAGCATGGAGCTTTATCGTGCCCCAGTCGAATTTCCACCCTCCAAAAGCCTTTCATCTTAGTCGAATTTCCACCCTCCAAAAGCTTTTCATCTTATAGTTTTAAAAGCGGGTGCCAATTGACCGTCCCACACCTGCCACACGAAATGGACTTGGAAATGTGATCCACGGTTGACCGAGATGGATGCTTTGTCAAGCTTTCAAGAAGCATAAACTTTGTTCCTCCTGAAGTATATATATATATCATGTTAAAATTATATTTATTATTCATATACTATAGAAAACAAGACCCAATCACACAACTTATCACTCTACATTCACACCACTCCAACGACCCATGTCAGGTCTACAGTTTCTCCATATTGGAGGGTTGCTGTTTGATTCTCCGCGCCTGGAAACATTTACAACAACACGGCTTCTATTTAAAGTTTTCATTGCGCAGATGGATGATGGCCAGTCCATCTACTTTGGTAATCCACTCTGCCAGAAACTTGACATTGGATCCAAGGGGCCATCTGATCCGTCAAAGGTCAACTGCTTGAACCTCAGTGTCCATGCTGCGGTAGCTTGGGAATCAGTGGGCCTCTTCTCAAAATACAACATGCCGTTTCCATCAGAACATGGTTGTGTGGCATGCTTGCACTTTTGCATCGCACACGTACACACTTCACTGGACGCTGCGCTGCAACTGGGGGGATAAACGGCGTGCACCTAGATGAATGATTTTGGTTCTGTTGGCAATAGCAATGGATAACTATTAAACCCAATATATAAGCCATTGAGAATTACCAGTAGTACCGCAGAAGGCGGTGGCGGAAGTTTCAAAAATAGGAAACCTATAGGAGAGGTTGGTTGTTGTGAATCAGGGATGGCAGAGCGAATCCACTGATGGACCGAAAGGTGCTTGAGGTCTCCTCTCTTTCTCTCTCTTTCTCTGACTATCTACCTACCTACCTATCTATCTTCTATGTATCTGTCTATCTATCGATCTATCTCTCTCTCTCTCTATCTCTCTGTGTCTCTCTCTTTCATCTAATTACCTATTTATCTATCTGTCTGTCTGTCTATCTATCTATCTATCTGTCTATCTGTCTAGCTGTCTACCTCTCTATCTGTCTATCTATCTATCTGTCTGTCTGTCTGTCTATCTATCTACCTGTCTATCTGTGGTGCAGTGTCATTCAGTGTAGTGTAATGTAGTGTAGTGGAGTGTAGTGGAATGTAGTGTAGTGTAGTGTAATGTAATGTAGTGTAATGGAGTGTAGTGGAGTGTAGTTGTGTAGGAATAGTTGTAGTGGAGTGTAGTGTAGTGTAATGTAGTGTAGTGTAGGGTAATTTAGTGTAGTGGAGTGTAATGGAGTGTAGTGGAGTGTAATGTAGTGTAGTGTAGTGGAATGTAGTGTAGTGGTGTGTAGTGTAGCGTAATGTAGTGTAGTGTAGTGTAATTTAGTGTAGTGGAGTGTAATGGAGTGTACTGTAGTGGAGTGTAATGGAGTGTAGTGGAGTGTAGTTGTGTAGTTGTGTAGTTGTAGTGGAGTGTAGCGTAGTGTAATGTAGTGTAGTGTAGTGTAATTTAGTGTAGCGGAGTGTAATGGAGTGTAGTGGAGTGTGGTGGAGTGTAGTTGTGTAGTTGTAGTTCTAGTTGTGGTGTAGTGGAGTGTAGTGTAGTGTAATGTAGGCAAGTGTAGTGGAAGGTAGTGTAGTGTAGTGTAATTTAGTGTAGTGTAGTGTAATTTAGTGTAGTGGAGTGTAGTTGCGTTGTTGTAGTTGTAGTGTTGTGGAGTGTAGTGTAATGTAGTGTAGTGTAGTGGAGTGTAGTGTAATGTAGTCTATTGTAATGAAGCGAAGCGAAGCGACATCTGAACCTCCAAAAGTGGTCCGAACCCGGGTGTTTTTAACATTTTGACTTCGAAATGTGCTTCGCGCCACAACGGCGTGCACTTTATCGACATTGCAACTTCCAAAAGTGGTCCGACAATGGTGTGGTTTGTACATTTTGACTTGGAAATGTGCTTCGCGCCACAACAGCGTGCACTTTTTCGACATCGCAACTTCCAAAAGTGGTCCGACAATGGTGTGTTTTGTACATTTTGACTTCGAAATATGCTTCGCGCCAAACGGCGTGCACTTTATCGACATTGCAACTTCCAAAAGTGGTCCGACAATGGTGTGGTTTGTACATTTTGACTTGGAAATGTGCTTCGCGCCACAACAGCGTGCACTTTTTCGACATCTCAACTTCCAAAAGTGGTCCGCACCCCTAGTGTTTTGTGCATTTTGACTTGGAAATGTGCTTCGCGCCACAACGGCGTGCAATTTTTCATTTCTCCTCTGACCAGCTGGCTCCGCACCCGCCGCTTTAGCGAGCCTACTTTTCGACCCTCCGGAGCCCCAAATCATTCGAAAAACACAGTGTTTCGCGACTTTCCTACCTCTTCGCGCATCTGCATCTTCTTTCTTCTTACTCTTTCTCTTCTACTCTTCTTTCGTCTAATCTTTCTCTTCTCTCTGCCTCTTCCCTGCTCTGCTTTTCATCTGTCCATATTGTCGGAAGTTTGACTTCTAAACTTACTTCGATTATCCATAGATACAGTATCCATATTTTTGGTAAATAGAATTTTTAATCAACTGCTGTGTTGATAGCTGCTGAAAAAAACATGTGTTACTTCGAACAAGAAAAGAGCTCACACACAACTGCCAACTGGTTGAAGAATCCACCGCGACATGGTTGCTGGAGGGCCACCCACCACCAAGCCCGACGTCGTTCTAAGAACTATCCGATCAAATCATCGACAGGAAATCTTTGCTGGAACTAACTGGAACAGCATAATGTTGCGCGATCTTTTGCAAACATGTTCCCAGGTGAACTTCAGCGGCTTTCACTTTGGTGAGCTTCAGCGGTGCTCACTATCTGTTTTTTTTCCTGAAATGGGGGTATCCCCAAATCATCCGAATTAGACCATTTGAGTATTGAAATCTATGCCGCCATTTAGAAATCCCTTCATCTGTGCTCTGTAGAACTTGTACTTCTGCTGCATCAACTGGCAAGCAGCACTGTCTTTCTTTTAATGTCACCTTTCAGGAAGTCGGTGTTCACCTGCCAAATCCCGTGAGCCACACCTCGAAACACCCAAAAATAGGGGTTTCTTCACATCAGGATCAGGATCCTCAAGTCACCATGGATTTCAATACTAAAATATACTAAAATGGTCTAACTTTGGAGGATTTGGGCATACCCCCATTTGAGGAAACTTCAAGTTGATTCAAGATCCATGGCCTTTCTCACGAGATTTTCACCTGCATATCCCAACTCATGCCTTAGTGGCACAGAGCATGGACGAAGCTTATCGATTTTCCAACCATCGAAAAGACACAGAGCAGGCCTATTGCAGCTCCAAGTGGCGTTCCTTTTGATCTTTCCTTTCTAAACCTAACAAGATGAAGAAGCCCCAGTGGAAAGAAGTCAATAGTCAATAGCTTGTATCTATGAAGACACAAAGGGCTTCACAAACTACTCCCAACTTGCCTCATCTTTGCTTTTTCGTCCTTAAATCAAACCAGATTCTGTGCATGAGACCATGCAGACACTGTGCACAAGCATTGCATGAGCTCGTCAATGCTGGTTGTCTCTCTGTAACCTTCCAAGATCTGCCGAGGGTCCTGAGGCTTCTTGTCATTCCTCAGCAGCAAATGCGCGGTGCAGATCACCCGTTTTGGAGCCCCCTACGCGAAATTGATCTTCCGCCGGCGCCTTCCCTCTCAATGACTCTCTCTCTCTCTCTCTCTGTGATCTGTCTTGGCTAGCACGCAGTGGAAGAGCCAAACTTCAGCAAGCGCGCAAATGATTGTTTTTGCCTCTCACTCGTCACTTGAACCAAAAAAGGTGCATCTGTCCTGATAGGCGATAGTTTACGTTTTCACTCAGACTTTCAGTGTCAAAGCTAGTCTGGATATATGTCGAGAATCTCGGGAAATAGCGCAGTTGCATGAGCTCACTTCGAGAAGATACGCTCAAAAACAAAATAACCAAGCATGACTGGGATAATTTTACATCATCCCGGTCATAGGGGTATACCCTAGAGAAAAAGCCTCTATCAGGGATGGTTTACTACTGGATTTACATGGATTTACCACATTAAGTCTATGAAATGAGCATTTCAAAATTACGCCAGAGGCTGCGCAGCAGGATATTCATTTTGAACCCTTGTCCAACGTTAAAAAAAACGATCCTTGCTGGACACCACTAGCACTGCTCCAACAGCCGCTATTGGACCCCACATAAAAACCAAATTGCCAAATGGGTTGTTCCGCAGGGAAACACCCCCAAATCCTATGATATATCACCATTGTCCCCATTAAAATGGCCATTTGGTGGGAATATTCAATTTTCAGACAAGCTCAATTGTATATAATTGTATATATTATAATCAAAGCCTTGAAAACTAATCGCCTCCACCACTGCGTTGGCACCCATCGAGTCAAGCTTCTCATCCACTTCCCGGAACAAGCTATCGCATAGAAACTTGTGACCTCAGCCAGCTGCAAAAATTGAGACTTGACGACTTTCCCATCCGCTTAAGGAATCAAGAACCATGATGAGAATTTAAAAGTGATGAAAAGTGTAGTGAGAACTGAAAATGTCCGAATTCTCTGCCGTTGAACAGGTTTGCAATCCCGTGGTGCGGTGCTGCAAGCAGCTTGAGACAGCTGGGCTAAAACTTCAATTCAAAGGACAAACAACAACAATACGGTGATGTAGTGGTGTAGTGAAGACTGGGACAAGACTCAGGTGCGCAGAGAGATGGCTGGCCCAAACAAACACAATGTCAGACAAGCGTCATCTCACCTCGGGTGAACGCGCCACGGCAGAGTCTCTGTCAGTCATGTGTTTCTACATGTGCGACACAGTCTCCTAGTTTTCTAGTGGCCATCAGTCGCCGTCTTTCTTTGGCTCGAAGGAATCCTTTGAAGTTGCTCTTTGAGGCATGGTCCACAGTCACTCAGCTGGTGACAAAGTCTTGCGTCACACGACCTGTGTTGTCCAGGCAAACTACCTCAAGGCATTGAAGCCAAGGCCACTTGGAATGCATTCAGGATCCAGTTAACCGCGGTGCCCCTCTAATTCTCTGCGCATTTGCATGCATTTGTAATCTCCGAGTAAAGGGCAGGTTCACCATTGACCAGCATCCTCATGAGTGCCTGATGTGGGGCCGTGACAAACCATGGATTTCTTGGGGAGCATGTTTTTTCTGCTGCCGACCTCCTTGCTACCTTCACCACCACCCAAGAAGATGCTACCACTTGGTGCAAGACCTCACTCCAAAACTCTGCTGGGGCTGAAACATGCTGAAGCTCAACCCCGATTCTGAACTGCTCAGCTCTTGGCAATCTGTCATTAGCTCTGAATAAGAAAGGTCCGTGAAGATGTAGTGCGTCCCTGCAAATGCCAGTTGATAATCATTGATAATCCATAGCTCTTACGATCATTTTTAAGCACCTGGTTAAAAAAAGGGAAGGCAAAAAATAGCAAGAATATGCATGCAAATTACTGCCCTCCTCCTGCAACAATTCCTGTCACACTGAAATCCCTCCTCACCTCCTCGAAAATGCCAATGATTCCAACGGACTTTCCCCGAGTCCAGACTTTTGCTTGATCGCAACTCCCAGCCCTCTTTCTCCTCTTTCCTTCACCCAGGAGCGCAAATATGGCAAGGTAAGAATTGGCAGAAATTGGAATCCAGACACAATCAAACTGCAACATATCCAAGCGACAGGTCCCAGAATGAGGTAGTCCTCAGACAGTTCAAGCAGCCACCACGCAATCCAAATTCCAAAGCTGGGTCGGACGCCGGCGCTGTCCCAGGGAAGTACACAACATGCTCAACTGTCTGCACGTTTCTTCACTTGTTCCATCTCTGAATTTGGTCAACATTGGTCAGCTGTCCAACCCTGTCCACAGCACACAATATCATGATTTCCTTGTCTTTTTGCAACGTTCCAACAATTCGGGCCATGGAATCTCTGAAGCCTGTGGCCCGGACAGCTTCAATGGTTCCATGTCGGGCTTGTCTATGGGCTTGGCATGTCTCAGCAGCCGAGCTGTCATCAAGGCAGCCTGCAGTCGAGTTTCCTGCGTGCCGTTGCTGCGCGCCGCTGATAGCGCCGCTGATACAGTGGATACATCATGATACATGTGCCAACGGTCGTGGGTGACAACCTCTATGCAGCTGTTTTTCAAGAAGGACTCCTCAACTTCATCTTGATCTTTTGACTCCCACTTCCGCATCTGGCGCCGAAACCGCCAGAGAAAGCAGTGCCATGGTGAAAATGGTGAGTGGGCGCGAAGAACCACCCGGAAAATGTCTAACCTCTATATAAAAGGTCTTGGCACTGCGACTGGGGCGCCCTGCCGCAATCTTGGCTTCCTCTTGCCCAAAACATCTCAAAAACACATAAACCCTGTATAAACCATCCCATTAACCAACCACTACTAGGGTCACAATAAACAAAATCCCATTTCTAGAGGTATCCCCAATGTCACAGACCTCGAGGAAGGTTTATGGATGTTCGTGGCATTGGGTGAATCCCACAGATCAACTGCTTGGCCAAAGTTTTTGTCGGACAATTTTTGCCTACGCTGAGCTCTGAGCACACGTGAGGTTGGAGAACCATATGGTTTGCATGAAAATAGCCACAAACATCTGCAAACACTGAAAAAAAACTAGACGAGCAAGGGTCTTCTGTTGTTAGTATGGAGACATTGTATTAGAAGACAATATATTGCAAGATGGAGTATAGGCAGATGAGAAGAGTAGTACCAAGACAATATAGCACAAACATAAGACAATAGTTTGCATTGCATCTTGTATACAGTTTCTTCACACACAAAGACTTTTACACACGGACGCTTTTACACACAGACGCTTCTACACACAGACGCTTTTGTACGCAAACACTTTTACACACAGATGCTTTTACACACAGAAGGTTTTACACACAGAAGCTTTTAAGCACAGACACTTTTACACACATAGGCTTTTACACACAGACGCTTTTTACACACAGACGCTTTTACACACAGATGCTTCTACACGCGGAAGCTTTTACACACAGACACTTTTACACACGGAAGCTTTTCGCAAACACTTTTACTTACAGACGCTTTTACACATAGAAGCTTTCACACACAGAGGCTTTTGCACGCAAACACTTTTACACACAGACGCTTTTACACACAGATACTTTTACACACAGACGCTTTTACACACAGAAACTTTTACACACAGAAGCTTTTACACACTCCGCCGGACAACTTGGAAAGCGCAATTTTACCACAGATTTTGGCGATCGAACTTCATTTCGCGCGAAAAGGTTGCGATTGGACAAGAGAAATTGCAATTTTACCCCAGTTTTTGACGATCGAACTTCATTTCGTGCGAAAAGGTTGCGATTGGACAAGAGAAATCGCAATTGCAGTTTTTGACGATCGAACGTCATTTCGTGCGAAAGGGCTCGCGGGACGCCTCGCAAATCGCAATTTTACCGCAGTTTTTGGGCGATCGGACCCTATTTCGTGCGAAACGGTTGCGTTTCGTGCCGTCTCGCTGGCGCTGCCCCGCGCCTTCAAGAGAGAAATAGAAAAGAAGGAGAGAGCAAGAGGGCAAGAGAGCAAGAGGGCAAGAGAGAATGTGAAGATGTGAAGATGAGAAGATGTGAAGATGTGAGGATGTCAAGATGAGCAGATGTGAAAATGGGCAGACGCGAAGATGAGCAGATGTAAAGATGAGAAGATGTGAAGATGAGAAGACGTGAAGATGTGAGTATGTGGGGATTAGAAGATGTGAAGATGTGAGTATGTGAAGATGAGAAGATGTGAAGATTTAAGGATGCGAAGATGAGAAGGTGTGAAGATGAGAAGGTGTGAAGATGTGAGGATGTGAGGATGAGAAGATGTGAGGATGAGAAGATGTGAAGATGTGAGGATGTGAAGGTGAGAAGATGTGAAGATGAGAAGATGTGAGGATGAGAAGATGTGAAGATGAGAAGATGTGAAAATGTGAGGATGTGAGGATGAGAAGATGTGGAGATGTGAGGATGTGAGGATGAGAAGATGTGAGGATGAGAAGATGTGAAGATGAGAAGATGTTTTACAGACCCCCACTATTGGAAGAACCCTGCGCTCAAACGCTCTCGGGAAAAAACATGTTTCCATGTGTGGCTGCTTGGGGGGCGCCTGAAGGACGGATGCCATCGGTACAAAGGCTGCGGGGGCACACACGCACACGCAACTGCTGCTTGGAAAAAGGCTGCGGGGCCAATAAATGTCACGGCAAAAATTGCCGCTGCGATTCTTGTCACTACTGAAATGTCCTTCACATTGCCATGACTGTCACAGAAACGTCACTCACTACAGGTAATGTCGCTGCCATGACTGCGACTGCAATGACTTTCGCTGCAGCTACTATCACATCAGCGAATGAATTTCAAATCACAGCAATAATTACCGCTGCAGTTTTAGTCACTGCAATGAATGTCACTGCAATAAACGTGACTGCAATAAACGTTACTCCTGTGACAGTCAACAGAATCGCTCTAACTACATTGTCTGCCACTGTAATACAATGAACTGAAACGAATGTCATGGCAATGACTGTTTGCAACCAAAGGCGCTCACCGCAATGAGTGTCACTGCATCGTTTCTCGCCGCAATTGGGACCTCTGCAACGAATGTCATGGCAATGAATGTCACGGCCATGATTGTCACTGCAATGGTTGCAGCTGTAATGACTCTCACTGGAGCGGAAAAGCTTCTCTAGTCATCGCGCCTTTCCTCTCCTTTCTGTGCCCTTCCTTGGGCACTACCAGTCACTACAGAAAAACGCATCAAGCTGACGTCAAGCTGACTTACCTCAAATTGAGCTAAAGTTGACAGCAAAGTAACCCCAAAGCGACCTCAAGCTGACCTCCGTCAAGCTGACCTCGCAATGTGATCCCAAGATGGCCTCAAGGTGACCTCAAGACCAAGCGGAGCTCGAGGTGACTTCAAGGTGAACTTATACGTTAGCTGAATCTCAAAAGCCTCCAGGGCTTCCGTCTATAGGAGCTGACGCGGGGGTACGTATACATATCCTAAGTGGCCGCGCATGCAAAACATATGTAAAACTCATATGAAACATACACATTTACATATGTGATGCGTATGTGAAGCGTATGTGCAGCGCAAGTGAAAACATATGTGAGCCGTATGTGAAACATATGTGAAACATATGCGAAAAACATGTGACACATTAATGTATTTTGGGACTGGATTGCGTTGTGTTTATGCTTTACTCATGTATACGTTTGCGAATTCATGTGTTTTTAATGTCGGGGGAAAAAAAAGACCTTATTTTGTGCAAATCACACCAAATATGGCCTTATTTTGGACCGCGCGTAAAGAAAACAAACAAAACGCAAACGAGAACGCAAACACATTTTGTAACGTTTGTGTTTGTACATGTGTATGGTTTATGTTTTTTCTATGTCGGGAGAAAAATAAGCCTTTATTTTGGGCAAATAAGACCTTATTTTATCCCTTACGTAAAAGAAACGCAAGCAGAAACATAAAGAAAACAACTGGTAGCCGCAATTTCTGGATATGTCGAGAATATGCGTTTTATTTGCGTATTTCAAGCTTTTCATCCTGCGTTTCGTTCTTTCCAGCTCTGGGTTGCAGCCATATCTTCAAAGCTTCAATTGCATCTGTGATCTTGTCTGCTTTCAAGCTATATTTGCAATGATGGCCATCTTCACCTGGGTGAAACCATTGAGCATCAACGTGCCGGAGCAATTGGGCCACACGATCTGGAGCAGCAAAGTTAAAGGCACCTTGAGTGGAGTGCTCCCAACACTTGTTCTCAGTCCGCTGCTCTTCGATCTTGCGGATGCGTTGAAGTGGTAGCATGTTGTGCACCAGTCGCATCAAATCTTGCACAACTCGAAAAACACGAGGCTTCCGATTGGCATCAGGTACTGGTGTGTTTCGACGTGCTCTTCTTGATTTCTTCACTCCTGTACTTTCATATGGCATTTCCTGAGAGATTTCACGCTGCTCGTAGGTCGCCACCTGATCACGATCTCCCCTTTTTGGTCGTGAAAAAAAGCAAGGCTGCCCCTGATCCACCCGAAACATCCCGAAACTGCGTCTGCAAGTCCTGCAGACTCTGCTTCATCATGGAGTCTTGCCACTGACCCAAATGCAAGGCAGACAAGATAGCTCCTACAGCTTCACGACAAACTTCACTCCATGAGTCTTGTGCGATTCTGTCCCAAAAAATCGTGGCAATGTGTTCACTCGGATGCAGACATTCTGTAACCTCAAAATGTTCAAATTCTGCAATCTCAAAATGTTCAAATGCACAATTCTGCGATGCTGCCACCAAGTTTGAACCATGTCTTTGCAGATGCCAATAGTCTCTTCTCCTCGCAACATCAACAACTTCTTTGGTGCAGCCAGGATAGACAAATACCATTGATCAGAAGCATCGTCTTTAGGACTGCATTTCACCAGCACTTCCACGCCCGAAGAGAGATCGTGTCGTGTCAGTTTGCAAACCAACAAACTTGAGACTTCTAAGAGCCGCGGACAAATTGTCGTGCCCCATTGATTGATTTCTCGAGGTGCTGGTGGGGCATCGGTCATCTGTCCCGTCGAATGATACTCCGATCCCATGGGTATCTCACTTGCTGATTTCATGCTTGCATCTGGGGATGCTGCAGGAGGAGGTGCCATTGGCGCAGTGACAGTATGCGAAGAAGCTGCTGCACGATGCACTTCGGAAGCAGATGTCCTCGGCAACAAATTTTGGGTGAAAGGATATGGGAAGTTCGCCTCCTTGTCTCCCGTCTCAGGCTTCACTGCCAGCATCTGCGTTTCCAGGCTTTTTAAATAAGGCGGACTCGGAGATGGAAACCTCCGCGCGAGTTGCTAAGACTTTAGGTGGTTGATATACCATCAGAATGCTAAGTAAACATGCGAGGTGCAGATGTAAAGATGTGAAGATGATATAAGATGATATGATATGAGAAGTAACTGACTGTCAACAGGCGAAGATGAACTGTATAACCATATTATACAATACCAAGTGCTACCAAGACACGTCCAGCGTTCAGTGCCCATTTCGTGAGTCACCAAAGCTTCCCGTATCAAAGTTTGCACTTTTTCATAAGGAGCCTTCCCAGCCATAGGCGATCGCATCGTTTTGGTGAGGCTGCATCAGGCAGAGATCTTGGTTGACCATGTTCTGCAAAATATTTTTGAAAGAGCCTCCAACATTTGGATACTCTGTGTTGTCTCGCAGTCCGTCCAGATCGCAAAATACCCAGACTGGAGCTGAATGCGGCTCCCTTGCTTCTGTCAGGCCGACTTGATCAATCTTGGCATCCCAAGGTACCACATCATGATGCACGAACCGGAACAGAAGACGCAAAGTCTCGACCTGCATCTGAACATATGATTCCCATGCCTGAGGCGTGCATTGCATTGTCACGAAAAATGATGTCAGTTTCGATTTGCCGGTGAGGATCAACTTCTCTGCAAGCAGGATAGATGCGTCACCTTTTACCATTGCAGAATTTCCTTCAAAACAGTCACCATCTCCCGTACTGGTTTTCTCCAAGAAGATTTGCCCGTAACAGTACATCATTTCTTTCTCCACGACATGTTTGTACCGATCAAATCTTTGCTGTTCTGCTCTCCACTCATCCTTGGGTTTTCTCATCTGGCATCATCTTAACTACAAAATTGTAGTTGTCAAGCATAAACACATCTTTGGAGGCGCCGCTACCACAGCGAGTAACATGTCGGGTCGTCGAATGACGTGTTGCAGCTTCAAGTAATGACAGACTAATAACATGTTGATACAAATGATTCACGTGAAAGAAATCCAGTGTCAGTGAAAAACAAGGCAGCCACACGTGCCTGAACGGTACCCGCCTCTCAGACAGTTCCGGTTCAGACGGGCCGTTCGAGCACGTGTGACAATGTAGTTGCACGATCAACGGAAATTGAAAATACAACTGCAGCTTGAGCTAAAACAATGATAGAACTTATTATCGAAGAGCTTGAGCCGGGATCAAGACAAATAGCTCTTGATGCCTTCAACAAATGCAACTGTTCATGCTTCCACAGCTACGATCCATGAGCCAACTGTACACCGTTTTTCCAGAAGCCAACAGGCGCACAAACGTTTCTGAGCCTTTGACGTCTTTGGAGCCACAGCCACAGAGTGGCGTATGCCTTCAAAATTCACATACATCAACAGCTTCTATGCAGTCAGCAGTTTCTTTGATATTTGATATTTTGATAGTGTTTTCACGGTGTATTCAGCACAAACGTTTCTGAGCCAGTGGCGTCTCTGGAGCCAGGCCAAAATGTCTTCCATGCCTTGAAAATTGACAAACATCGACAACTTCCATGAAGTCAGCAGTTTCTGTGATGTCATCAGCAGCTTCAACACGGATAGTGCCTATGCATATCTGAAACAACTCGACGCAAAAAAAAACACACGTTGAACCTGAGTCCCCGACAGATGCAGCACGCTCCGACACACAGACTTATTTACGCACACACAGACTCTTTTACATGCAGACGCTTTTACACACAGACGCTTCCACACGCAGACGCTTTTACACACAGACGCTTTTACACACAGACGCTCGCACACACAGACGCTTTTACACCGCAGACACTTTTGAACACAGATGGTTTCACCCACAGACTCTTTTACACGCAGACGCTTTTACACGCAGACGCTATTACACACAGACACTTTTGAACACAGATGGTTTCACACACAGACTCTTTTACACCCAGACGCTTTTACACGCAGACGCTTTTACACACAGACGCTCGTACACACAAACGCTTTTACACCACAGACGCTTTTACACCATCGCTTTTACACACGGACAGTTTGACACACAAACGCTTTTACACACAGCCGCTTTTACACACAGACAGTTTTACACACAGACGCTGTTACACACAGAAGCTTTTACACACAGACGCTTTTACGCACAGACACTTTTGAACACAGATGGTTTCACACACAGACTCTTTTACACCCAGACGCTTTTACACGCAGACGCTTTTACACACAGACGCTTTTACACACAGAGCCTTTTACCGACAGCACGCTTTTACACACAGAAGCTTTTACACACAGACGCTTTTACACACAGAGGCTTTTACACACAGAAACTTTTAAACACAGAAACTTTTACACACAGAGGCTTTTACACGCAGACGCTTTGACACACAGAGGCTTTGACATGCTTTGACGCTTTGACACACAGAGGCTTTTACACGCAGACGCTTTTACACACAGACGCTTTTACAGAAAGACGCTTTTACACACAGACCCTTTTACACACAGACGTTTTTACACACAGATGCATTTACATACAGCTTTTCCATACTTCGCCGGATAACATAGAAAGCGCAATTTTACCTCCGTTTTTGGCGATCGAACCTCGTTTCGTGCGAAAGAGTCGCGCGGGACAAGTTGAAATTGCAATTTTACCTCAATTTTTGCCGGTCGAACCTCATTTCGCGCGAAAGGGTTGCGACGGGAACCCAGAAATCGCAATTTTACCTCAGTTTTTGACGATCGAACCTCATTTCGTGCGAAAAGGTGCGCGGGACGACTTGCAAATCGCAATTTTTACCGCAGTTTTTGGCGATCGAACCTCATTTCGCGCGAAAGGGTTGCGCCGGACAAGTTGGAATGGCAATTTTACCTCAGTTTTTGACGATCGAACCTCATTTCGTGCGAAAGAGTTGCGCGGGACCCCTTGAAATCGCAATTTTGCCTCAGTTTTTGGTGATCGAACATCATTTCGTGCGAAAGTGTTGCCCGGACGACTTGGAAATCGCAATTTTACATCAGTTTTTGGCCATTGATCTTCATTTCGTGCGAAAGGGTTGCGTTTCGTGCCGTCTCGTTGGCACTGCCCCTGCCCCCGCCTTCAGAAGAGAGATAGAAAAGAAGGAGAATCCAAGAGGGCAAGAGGACAAAAGAAGAAGATGTGAAGATGTGAGGGCAAGAGAAGGCAAGAGGAGAAGATGTGAAGATGTGAGGATGTGAAGATGTGAAGATGTGAGGATGAGAAGATGTGAGATGTGAAGATGTGAGGATGAGAAGATGTGAAGATGAGCAGATGTGAAGATGAGAAGATGTGAAAGCAGATGTGAAGATGTGAAAGCAGATGTGATGATGAGAAGATGTGAAGATGAGAAGGTGTGAAGATGAGAAGATGTGAATGTGTGAAGATGATGAGAAGATGTGAAGATGAGAAGATGTGAGGACGTGAAGATGAGAAGATGTGAAGATGAGAAGATGTGAAGATGAGAAGATGAGAAGATGTGAAGATGTGAGGATTTGAATGTGTGAAGATGAGAAGATGTGAGGATGAGAAGATGTGAAGATGAGAAGATGTGAAGATGTGAAGATGTGAGGATGAAAAGATGTGAAGATGAGAAGATGAGATACAGACCCCCACTATTGGAAGAACCCTGCGCTCAGGCGCTCTCGGGAAAAAAGCAAGAACACTAAGAACTCTTCATGCGCATGAGGGCCATCATGGCAATAGTCGCAAGGCCTGATACATGTATAGGTATATCAGTACATGATGATATATAATGAAATATCATGATGCAATGATTCATATCATGAGATATTATATTATGACATATCATGTGCTGCGGAATCTAGTGATCATACATTAAAATATATTAGTATTATGTGTATACATATATATAAATATATTATGTGTAAACATGCTGCAGTATACAAATCTATGTCCAGTCCCAGGACGGCTGCGAAACTAGCTGTCGACATGTTGTCGCTGCAAATCAAAACAAAAACGTGAAGCGAGGGTCAAGCTGGCTTTTAGCAAAGGAGAAAATCTGGAGAGACGTTCATCAACGAAGACGGAATCATGCTAAATTAATAGTGAAGCAAGTTCATGTTGATATGACAAGTCCAAACAGCGCTAAGATCAGAAAGCAACGCAGCAACGTCCCCGTGCCTCTTTAAGAGTCTGTGATGTCTGACTTTGCACTGTGTTCACACTTTTGTCAGTGGCCGCTGTGGCCACAGTACCCACAGTGGCCACAGTAGGTCTGCGTCCTAGCAGAGCATCGGAAAGCGAGAAAAAGCACCAAATGCACCTTCACTGTTTACAGCGATTTCATGTCCAGCGCTCATGACGGCAATGTTCTGACTTTTGAATTCTGCTTAGCCACTGGCCGTCACTGCCCTGATGCGCCTTTGTCCTCTTTGGCCTCCTGGTCATCATGCTTCTTTTTGAATTTCTCCCATCCTTTCATGCGCATTCGCTTACGCATCTTGTCAATCACTTCTTTCACCTTGGTGGCCATGGGATGCCATGGGGCAAAACTCTGCTACCCTGGTGAATATGCTCATGTTATTGGATGTCCTCCAAAAACATATGAATTTACAGTGTATGCTTTTCCATAGCCAACGGCAGCTGAGCTCTGGGCTATCTTGTTGTCTTCAGGTTCACTTGATGCTTCCAATTTCACGAGGTCGTCCAAATTCTGGCATCGTTTCGGTGCGAAGGTCTAGGGCTCAGCCTTCCCGTGACTACATTTAGACACATTCGGTAGCTTGGTCCTCTACTTGTGCTACCACAAGTACTTCACACACTCTGCAAGCAAGAACATGTTTGGAACCTCCAAACCTGGGCGTAGCCTCTTAGACCTTCTGCATGAACCCTGCGGAGTTCCGCCCAATATGCTTCAGAGTATCACTCCAGGCCATCCCTGACTAACCAGCAAACCTCCCTAGATCTTGGCGGTCAGGCCTCTCAATTAGTAATTACTTCACCACACGACCAGCAGATACCAGCAGTGTAGTGGGTGAAAGAGTTCCCTTTCATGCTGGACGCCGCACCTGCACTTCCGAATGTCCAGCATAGTCTTTGATCTTCTCGTTCAGCTCCGCGTAACTCAGGGAGATCTGGCATTGCAATTGTGGGACAGATCATGCGGTTGCAGTCAGATTTTTGTGGCTTGATGTGGCTTGGGTATTCTGCGTCGAACTACCAAAGTCTTGGTGCATGCAAAGACACGCAAATCGCTTGCGCCGCACGCCGTCCAGCACCAAGACCACAGGGGATTCTTTACACCGCTCAGCCGCTTGCTTCAACAGCAGCAAGCCACCTGAAATCAGGGCAACCTGCAGCACTTTCACAGTTCCGCCATCACTTGCGCCACAAAAAGGGAAGGTTGACTGCTTGACTACCCAAACTCATTCCGTGGAATAATAACTTCAGGTATGATTTTTAAAATACTATGCATATATCAATATATCATCATATATCATATATGTGCTAGGGTCAAAACACGGTATATGGGTTTTGGTCATCCGTCCCACAATGGGTACACAATCCAGTAATTTGACCATGGCACATAAAATACAAGATGTACCCTCTGGATATTGAACATAGATATGGAAATTGTGACATAGATATGGAAGCCATGGTCCATACAAATAGGAAATGATATATGATAATGTTTCCTATGAAAAATGGTGGTAATTTCAAGAAGCATACATTTACTATCGTTACTATCGTCTTAATTCTCTTAGACAAGAGGTGATGTCCTGCCGCGGCACTATTTGGGCCACCCTCGACCAAGATCCAGCAACGGTTTCGCACGGCTGCTCGGACAATGACATCCTCGTGGATTGTCAAATGACCATGGGATGTCATGGGCTCGATCAACAAGGTGATGTAAATATATATATATATATAGTAATTACAGAAGTCGGGCTAAAAGCCGTATAATTCTCGCTATATATCTACTGTATTCTACTGTGTCTACTGTGCTTATAAATGGAACTGCACCCCCAAGCATTCATTAGCTATGGTAGGTTTCAGCATGTTGCAACAGTCGTGTGTCAGTGTGGATCCTGAGAATTTTGAAAAATCAGGAAAATTGAAAAATGACACAGTTTCTGCTTGTCCACGTTCAGTTTGTAGCTGCTGTTTCAGATCTGCACATGCTGACCCCACGAGACAAGACACTATGAGATTACCTGAGCGCAGGCAGCATGCTGAAAGCAAAACCATGGACCAGCAAGGAAAACAAATCATCCGGTAACCATCCCACTAAACTATCGGCCTGCTTGCAAATGATCTCTCAGGAGTCCGAGGCGAACGGATTCTAACAGGCTGAGTCACTTTTTGTCTCATGCCATTCTGGATATGCCTTGATCCCTGGCAATCTGATGTTTCGAAATGTTTTGCCCATCAGGAGACATGTCTTGAAAGCTACACATTAAACTGAACTCTCTTACCTAGAAATTCTTGCTGGGGTGTTAAACCAGAGGCTCCTGGTAGGTTTAGACAAGTGTCACTTGTGATCCCCCAGCCCCACATCTTTTGAGTCAGGCAAAACATGATGCAGTGCTGGCAATGGCACTCAAGGACTTGAAGAGGAACTCATTCAATAGATTCAGCGCTTCTTCCTTCTCATCCAGCATCTCACCACCCTCTTCAGCAATTGCAAAGTTTCGGTTCTGCACGCATAGTAGGAAGTGCTTGAAGTATTTATAAATTTCCTTAGCGGAAGTTCAAAAGCATCGGCCCCGGCACGCCACCAGCTCCGTATGTTTCCCGAATGCGTAGCAAAGGGTTCTCGTTTTGCTTTGGGGGTCTGGGGGTTGAGACGCGGTCGCTCCACGCTGAAATGTGTTCGCAACCGTTCGCAGCAACATGGCCGTGCGTCTGGTGAGTTCTGCAAAAGTGGTCACTTTTGGAGGTTTCAAACGTCGCGTGGCATGGTTTCTTGTGGCAGGCGCGGCACTTCGTGACGTTCCAACATGTTTCATAACATGTCCAATATCGTTTTGTATGACACAAGCGCAATAATTTTTCGCCCTTTTCAGAAGATGAGTTGCATATTGCGTGGCAAGGGCAGCACTTTGGAGACCTTCATCGTCATTTTGCATGGCACGCGCAGCACTTCAGACATGGCCTGTTGTGTTTTGTGCGAATTGCATTGTCAAGGCTGTGTCAAGTGGTGACAACGTGCAAATTCCATTGCAGGCGTGGCATTCTGTGAGATGTGATGAAAATTGACGGATGCCTCGCACGAAACATCGATTTTGATGTATAGCAACTCTTGGGGTTCATGACAAAACTCGTAGGAAAACGTCGACTGTGTAGCTATTAAGTGTGTGAACATTTGGGGAGGTCTCGCAGGAAATGTTCGTTTCGAGGCTCCAACATGTCTCGTCACCATTCTCCGGTTTGTTTGTGACGTCGCCGTGTCTATGGGGAAATCTGCAAAACCTCTCATTTTCGAAGGTCTCAAAACAGGTTGTAAATATATGTTGTAATGGCGTTTTGCGTGGCAGGCGTGGCACTTCGTGACATTCTCACGTGTTTGAAAAAGTGTCAAAGGTCGTTTTGCGTGACACGTGCAATACTTTTGCAAGGTTTTCAGAAGGACTTGCATTTTTCGTGGCCGGCGCAGCACTTTGGAGACCTCCATGGTCATTTTGCGTGAGAGGCGCAGCACTTTAGACGTGTCGTGTTGCGTGCTTTTTTGCGCATGGTGCTGTCAGGGCTGCGTCAGGTGGTGTCAACGTGCCAATTGCGTGGCAGACGCGGGAGATCGTGAGAGCGTCATCTCGCGTCACGGACACAGCATTTGGTGAAGATCCGTCGTGTGTGGACTGTTGTCTTGTGTGCCAGGCGCGGTATTTGGGCCACTCTACTTTACACTTTACACCCCACACTTCACACTTGACACTCCGCACTCTACACTTTACACTCGACCCTCCACACTCTACTCCACACTCCATAGCGTGTGTGGACTGTTGATTTGCGTGGTAGGCGCCGTATTTGGGACATTCTACACTTCACACTTACACTCCACACTCTACACCCGACACTTTACACTCCACACTCTACGCTTAACACTTCACACTTCACACTTGACACTCTTCACTCCAAACTTTAAATTCCACGCTTTACACTTTGCACTTGACACTCCACACTCTACACTTTATACTCCACCCTCCACACTCTACACTTTACACTCCACTCTTTACACTTTACACTCCGCACTCTACACTTCACACTTCGCACTTCAAACTTTGCATTTGACACTCCACACTGTACACTGTACACTTCACACTCCACCCTACACACTCTACACTTTACACTCCACACTCTACACTGTACACTGTACGCTTTACACTCCACACTCTACACTTTCCAATTTACACTGTGCACTCCACACCTCACACTCTCCACTTTACACTTTACACTCCACCCTGCACACTCTACACTGTACACTCTACACTTTACACTTCACACTTGAAACCCCACGCTTCAGAATCTACACTTCATACACCTCAAACACTCTACACTTTACACTCCACACTCAACGCTTTACACTTCACATTCCACACTTTACACTTGTTACTCCACACTCTACACTTTACACTTCACACTCCACACTTGTTACTCCACACTCTCCACTTTACATGTCACCCTCCACACTCTACACTTGCCTCTCACCCTACACACTCTACACTTGACACTTCACACTCTACACTTGACACCCCACACCTACACTCGACACCTTACACTTTACGCACTACACTTCACACTTTACAGTTCACACTCTCCACTTTTAACTTTTACACTTTACACTTGGCACTCCACACTCTACACTTTACACTTCACATTCTACACTTTAAACTCCGCACTCTACGCTTTACACTTCAATCTCCACTCTCTACACTTTACAATCCACACTTTACACTTTACACTCGACACTTCACACACCACAATTCCCATCTCATACCCTGCGCATTACATTCCCCTCTCAACACTCCATTGTCTTCACTGTCTTCACACTCCACACTCTGCACCCCACCCCATTCCACACTCCACAACCTACACTGGTACGGTAACACGGGAAAAATGTACAAGACTGTTGAAATGATTTGCTTTACAAAAAGTGTTTTACGTGACTGCATTCGGGTTTGTTGGTTTCTCTTGTTTTTAACACCAAGAGACCGGCTCTTCATTTGAATTGGCAACTATGCTCTCAAACTTGTCAATCTCGTCTCTGGCCAGCAATTTCTTTGGATGTGCGAAACCTGCGGCAAAATCAATGAGTCTGAGCAGCGGCAGCGGCTACCCCCCAGTAAACTAACACACCTATGGAAAATGCCCCCTGTATAGATGATATACTTATTAAAACGGAGATTTTCAGTGGTTATAGTGGCTAGACAATTTTTCTTTGTGTCCACCTGGGCTAAGCCTCTTGTTTTCGATTAGGCGCCCTCGGTTGGGTAAGCGAAAAGCTAGCCGAACTTGTTTGCTGACCCAACAAAGACACACAGCAAGCGTGCCTGATTGAAACTTGATCAGGAGCTGTGGCCTTCCAAAAGAGGCTGCAGAATGCAAGTCTGAATGCCCGAACAACTTACTTAGTCTTACTTAGAGGCGCATGACCATAAAAACTTTTGGAACCAAACCAGAAAAACAATTCCCAAGAAGTTCAGAGCACCTGCCCTGCGCAACGCTACAGGCCTTGAACATCACCCGGCAACTCCTTCTCTTTGGTAATCAAACAAAATGGCAAACCGATGCAAATCGGTAATTCTACAGAGTCTTCCCAGTTAGATTTCCTTTTTAGATATTTTGCCACGGCCATGTGCGTGCATGGGCGATTTTGACAGCTCAGCAGTCTTCAAAAATCGCTGTCAGTCCAGCCATAATCCTTGTTGGTTCCTGGTTGATGATCATTCCCCAGAAAGGCTAAAGGTCAATAACCTCGATGATAACCAATCAACCAGGCTTTTTTCAAACAACTGCTCAGATGAATCTTGCCAAATATGAACGATTCCTGATGATTAGACCGCAATTGGTAGTTATTAGTGATTATTGATAGCGAAACAGCTATCCTGGATTAATCGAATCAAAAAATCACTAACACTTGTTGTATACTGACGTTTACTGACTGTATATCACTTATTAACTACCCCACCAATTCAAACCTATAGAAAAATTGTTGCGTCTATTCTTGAACACCATATATATCATCACCAATGCGTGATTGTGATTATAAAATGCCTAGGGATTAATCAACCCCGCACAGGAAACAAGATTGGGCAATACTAAAACAGGCTGGTCCTCCTTGATTAGTCATCGGCGGGGACTCACCCGATTAGTCAACCTCCACAGAGAAAATCAGTGTTTGTTTTTGTCACATGCTTTGAACACCACTCCTTTCAAGTCTCACACAAAGTTTTGACTCAGACAAACCTCTGACAGAAATTTCCCCATCAGGTTCTGTTGGCTCAACACACACTACAATCATACTTACTTTGTTGCATTAGCACCTTCCCAAAAATAGGCAGGGTTCCACCCTAATTACTCAACCCCCTTGGCTCCTTTAGATGTCTTTTTGGTTTAAAAGGAAAATCATCTGAAAGTAGATTGATATCAATTGAAATCCTTACTATTCTTGAGATTTCTTCTGGGTTTAAAAAAGAAAACTGCACTAATTGAAAGTAGACTGATCTCAATTGAAATCTTTCATCATCGTCCGCAACATTATCATCGTCATCCTCATCCTCATTTCCATCATCGTCATCATCATCATCATCATCACCATCATCATCATCAGCAACATTATCATACATTATCTTCCCACTACCCACACTGTTTGGGGCCTCTTGCCGGTGTATTTTTTTTCCCGCCTGGCAAGGTTCCAATGGCGTAAGACTTGGTCAAAGATATCCGCGGACCTGCTGTTCACGTCCTCCTTAATTTTGCGGTTGTGCCGGGACCGGGGACAAAAAAGACAATGGATGATCATCCACTACCATTTGAGACATCATATGAATCATGCGTCATGGCAATTCCCATTTCATGGGTGGGAACGATCAATATGATCCCTTTTAAAGAAGCAGTCGAACCAACATTAACAATAGTTTTTGACACTTCTCATAATATACTAATACTATGTGTCATATCATGTCTAGTACAAGTCTGTGCACATACGTATACATATATAATGCATCATATTGTAGATCGGAGACTGTGGCAAGTTTTGACCCATCGTGTCCATTGAAAATGATGTGGCATTGGGCCATAGGGCCAAAACAAAATCCCAAAGCTGAGTGGCTGAAAAGTCCGCAGTTGGAATGTACACGAATTCCTGCGTTCCTTGACTCCATGCCGAAAGAATTGAAATCTTCACCAGCTGTCGCAAGAGTTTTGGTTGACGTTTGAAATTGGATCTGTACGGTGACTGATTTACCAGCTCGCACGCTGTGTTCTTGTCCGAGCATTTTTACAAATAGTATGCACAGTGGAAAAGATCTTCCAGATCAACCAGCTTGGATGCCATAGGGAAATAATCCCTTCCCCTATTACTAAACCCGCCCGGATAATAAAAACTAAGGTCCATCTCCAAGTTTGGAAAATTTCAGGTTGGCCAATTTGACTTTTAACGGACCCCCTTTAGAAAACAAGTTAAAAATAAAGCTACTATTTGTGGGTCTCACCCCCTAAAAAATAAAAACTAGTCAGCCCCGGGGTGTTTTTTTTAATTAGGGTCCGTCCGAAAATTTTAGGTGTTGTTTTTTTAATATTATTGTTTTTAATTTAGTATTAGGGAAAAGCTTCGAAATCCAATTTTTGGCAACATTTTAATTGCGATATTAAAGGAAATCTAATTGATTTTGAAATCGTTTTTCTTAAATTAAGGGTATAAATTTATTATTAAGGTCCGCTTCGGGATCCAAGTTTTGGCAATATTTTCATAATGTTATAAAAGGAAATTAAATTGATTTTGAAACCCCCAAAAAATCAATTAAGGGTCTAAATTTAGTATTAGGGTCCGCTTCGAAATCCAACTTTTTGCAATATTTTCATTGCGTTATAAAAGGAAACTTCTTTGATTTCGAAATCGAAAATTTGTTTTTTGAATTTTATTAGGGTTTTAATTGCGGTATAAAAACAAATTTAATTCATTTGAAATCGAAAAAATAGGTTTTCTTAATCAAAGGTTTAAATTTATGATCAGGGTCCCCTTTGGTTCCCTAATAATAAATACCCCACTAATAATAAAAACTACCTGAGGTGTTTATTATTTGGCGGAGTTAGTATTAGGGGGAAGGGATTACACAGCAATGATTCCTATTACTCAGCCAGAACCTCTCGTGATATCTGAGTTTCGTCCATCCGTGGAAAATTTCCCATGCTTCAAGGAAGACGCCTCGAGTCAAAGATCCCCCAACCATCGGTGCTGGTCATCACTGGGGTTTGTTGCAAGTCTCTCTGAACATAGGGTATACCCACACATATATATATATATATATATGTATATGTATACATTATAAAACCATACACACACACATATATATATAACCGAAGGAAGTTTAGAAGTCACACTTCCGACAATATGGACAGATCGAAAAAGCAGCAGCAGAGAGAAGAGAAGAGAAGAAGAAAGAAGATCAAAAAAGAGAAAGTCTCAGAAGAAAGAAGATCTAGGTGCGCGAAAAGGTAGGAAAGTCGAGAAACACTGTGTTTTTGCTAATGATTTGTGGCTCCGGAGGGTCGAACAGTAGGCTCGCTAAAGCGGCGGGTGCGGAGCCAGCTGGCCAGATGAGAGATGAAAAATTGCTCGCCGTTGTGGCGCGAAGCACATTTGGAAGTCAAAATGTAGAAAGCACCTCACCTTCGGACCGCTTTGGAAGTTGAGATGTCGAAAAAGTGCACACCGTTGTGGCGGGAAGCACGTTTCGAAGTAAACATGTACAAAACACCTCAAAAGTCGGACCACTTTTGGAAGTTGAGATGTTGAAAAACCGCATGCCGTTGTGGCGTGGAGCACATTTCCAAGTTAATATGTACAAAACAAACCAGGTCCGGAACACTTTTGGAAGTTGAGATGTTGAAAAAGCGCACGGCGCTGTGGCGCGAAGCACATTTCGAAGTCGACATGTTAAAAGCACCACATGCTCGGACCACTTTTGAAGGTTCAGATGTGGTTCTGCGTGGCAGGCGCAAGGGATTCTGCACCTTGCCCAAAGTGAGCAAAAATGCTATGGTTTTCTAGCATTCCCAAAAACGATGGCAGGCGTGGGGCATTTCAAGAAGATCTGCAAAGGTGCATGTCGCGTAGCAGGCGCAGTACAAGAGATATGTTCATCAGAGATGCTGTTCGGAGGTCAGGGTGTTGATTTCCTGAGAGGGGTCGCATTTTGGAGCATCAGATCTTCAGGTTTGCTGAGATGATTTTGTGTGACAGGTGCAGCAGTATATGACCTGGCACCACTTTTTCGTGGCAGGCGCAATACTTCAGAGACATGGGCTGGAAAAATCGCAAAACGCGTTGGTACGAGGCTGTCAGCTCTGCACTCAACTTTCCATTTTTGAAGGAAGTCTCGCAGAATTGCTTCGTTTTTGATGTTGTCAACTTCGAAAATTCAGGACGTCTCTCAAAAACAAAAATTGAGGAAGTCTCGCAGAATAGCTTGTTTTTAAAACTTGCAGAAAGGCAGATAGATAGATAGATAGATAGATCGATCTATTGATCGATCGATAGACAACTACAACTGCAACTACAACCACACTACACTACCACTACAAATACAAAAACACATATACTACGCTACAGCACACTAGTTACACTACACTACACTAATTACATTACACTGCGCAAATTACACTACACTACGCTAATTACAGCACACTACACTAATTACACTACACATACACCTACTGTTACTACTACACCGACAACTCCAACCACAGCTACAACTACAATTACACTACATTAAACTACACTAATTACACTACACTGCTCTATGCTACGCTACAGTACACTAATTACACTACACTACACTACACTACGCCACACTACACTACGCTACACTACACTAACTACAACTACAGCTACAACTACACTACTTTACACTGCACTACACCAGACTACACTTCACTAGAAGACACTACAGCACACAACACTACAGCACACTACACTACATCACTTTACACTACACAACTACAACTGCAACTTCGCTACACTGATTACACTACACACAACTACAACTCCACTACACTACAACTACAGCTGCACTACACCACACTACATCCAGCAGTTGTGGCTGCAACCACTGCAACCACTCCAAAAAACAGAATTCCAACCACCTTTCGGTCCATCAGTGGATTCGCTCTGCCATCAATGCATCACAACAACTCACCTCTCCTATAGCATCCTATCCTTGAAACTTCCGCCACCGCCTTGTGCGGTACTACTGGTATAACTATATACACAATAAACATATATATATATATATTATGGCAAATGTTATCATGGAAAATTATGATGATAAGCGATTGAATTTGGCGGACCCTATTTTCAGACAAAGCCACAAGACACGAAGCACTAAAAAAAGACACATCCAGCCCGTCTGTGCTTGCAAAAGATCCAGCAACTGGTCGAAGCTGTAATCTGGAAGCGACACACCCTGTCACCAGCCTTCTCCTCGTCCGCTTGTCTGCCCTTATCTTCTGTTTGCTTACCGTCCTGAGAAAAAGTGAAACCCCTTTTTTGAGCACAGGTCTCATGATCTCAAGAGATGTCGAACTTAACAGCGGGCCAAGAAGACCAAGAAACACAAGAAATCTCGGAAAAAAAGGTCCTCAGGCTTCTTCTCCTTGTCCTTTTCCTTCTGATCTTTCTTCTTATCGCTTTTTTGTGTACCATCAGTGCTTTCATTAGGACTGTTCTTATTAGTTTTCTCATCGATATTCTCCTTTGTGCCGTGGACGTTTTTCTCAGCATTTTTTTCATTCTCCTCATCATCCTTCTTATCTTTTGCCTCGTTGATCGCATCGTTGATGGGCTCAGAGCCAAGCTGCGAGTCAGCTTCGGTCTCCGAAGGCTCCGGTGTCTGGACCCCCTTGTCTTTGAAAGGCAAAGCGGAGTCTAGGAACAGACTCCTCCGCAGCTTACTCGAGAGCCTCTGGCTGCTTGAAGGCGGAGATGGCTCAGGTTCAGCCCCATGTTCGCCTTGTTCCAAGTCTCGCTCCTGTCGCGTGCGATGGCTGGCAATGACTGGTGTCTCAAAACCACTATTGCTTACTTGCAGCAGTCTCATCAATGTGATCATGTTTCAAATTGGTTTCAAAGTGATGACTTCTGTGTTGCTGGCAACGTTGTTGGCAAAAAATGTTTCAATGTTTCCCTCTCTGAACAGCTAGATTCAGCTAGATTCACATTCAATGAATCCTGCGACAGCTGAATCGTAGCTTTCTTTTTCGCCGCCCTCTTCGCCGCCCTCTTCGTCTTTCTGGTCTCCTACATACGCTTCAGCGGCATGGAAGGCCAACTATGCCTATGCCACATATCTATGCGCTTTGTCTAATATATTCAGAGACTCCGAGGCAGCGCAAGTCCAAGTCTCATTCGGCGTGCTGTGAAAAAATGTGTTTTTTTACAGCTTTCTCCTTTGGTCTGCAGCTCGCACTCCCCCGATACAAGAAATATATAGCCGTATGCCGTGCTTTCAAAATCACCTGCTGACCAGAGCAAGTCGTGCCTCACCAGCTGTGGCGCTGAAACTGGTCTGAATGCCCTGTGCCACAGCCACCATTACGGATCCAGTGAATCAATGAGAATCTGCATGAAAAATCATGAAAAGAGATTATTTGTAAATGATGTGTGAATGATGTGCGATCTCTGACTTTTGAAGATTTGAAACTGATCTTCGAAGAGATGCGCAGCGAAATCCACAAAGCAGTTGTGCTTTTTTCAAAGTCACGCACCTTTCGGGGTGCTGATTGTGCCTCGCTTCTGTAGACCTAGACAAAGGCTAGAGGATGCTGAAGATTCAAATCTGAATGTGCAAATGTGCAAACCATTTGACCAGGAAACCTCTCTGAAAGTGAAGATCGACGGTTCATTTGACCCAGTGGTGCCAGGTGATGTCTGATACTAGTCAAAGCTGCTCATAATTATTCATAGCACTAGCTATACAGCTATACATATGATACTATTCCTCTTGATAAACTATGGCGGTGATTCCCTAGCTTGAACTGATGCCCTCAAGTGGATACACAAAGCCTAACCATGATGTCGCAGTGCGACTATTGTAATATTACCTATAAAATAATTACACACACATTGTGTAAGCAAATCACCTTTACTGGTTGAAATTCCCACTACATCCCCATCACCGGTGAATCGAAGCCCAAAAATGTTGTTTATATCCGTTTATCCAAATATATATATATACATTACCCTTCGGTAAATTTACATACAGACCATTTTCAAAGAGGGGTTTGGACGTTTGGAACATGAGTTTCCACTAAAACCTTACCGTTTTTAAGGTCTATGTACTATTTGCTGCAGGCTATATAAATTACATCTATGATTTACCGCTTCCATCCCCACTGTTGCTACACTACCCTAGGGTAAACATTCGATGTGGCGTTTCCCCAGCATGTAGAGATATATATATATATTTCTATATGATAGATGTAGATTTTCCGCATGGCTTTTCCACATCTTCTGTAGGTTTACCCCGGTCGCTGGCGACGACTGTCAAGGCCTCTGTCTCCAGGATCCCCAGTTCTACGTCCAGTTCTGTGTCCTGTCGGGTCAGGATGTGGCTCAGGGTGTGCCTAGTGGCATGTATTGAATATGTATATATATACACACTATATATATATAGTCAGAGACATTCATATAAATGATGATCATATATGATTATATAAGATATAAGATTATATGTGATTGTATGTACACACAATAAATGAGGTATACGTCCATAACCCATTCGCAAAATGATGATAAACCAGTGGATGGAATGGGGTGCCCGGTTTTCAGACACGTGATGTGTGTATGTCTGTCTGGCTGCCTGCCTGCCTGGCTGGCTGTCTGTCCGTCTGTCTGTCTGTCTCTTTGTGTGTGTGTATGTAATGCAATGTAATGTAATGTAGTATCGTGTAATGTAATGCAATGCATGTATATTAATATATTTAACATGTAACTGTCAAGGGTCTTGCATGACTTTAAGGAATCCCTCCAATTTGCAAACCTGCACCATCCACCACGATCAGGTTATCTAACTGCTGAAAGGTTTCAACCAAATGGGATTTTAGTCTGAATCGAAAAAAAGTTCAATTTCCGGGATTTAATAGATCCATGGGATATCAATATGTTATGGGATGTGTTCATGTAATGGGATACGAAAAATAGATCTAGATCCCATTCGGATAGATCCCATAGATCCAAATTTCCATGGCATATCAATGGGATACAATTCTGCGGGGAAACATCCAACGAGGTGCCGCACGGTGCCACACCAGAAAGGGCGTGCCTGTGAAGGGGAAGCCATGGCGATTTGAGCAGGATGGAAAATTTAGACCGGAAAAAATGTTAAAATGGATTAATAATGATCCATCATTGATATGGATTTATTAATGATATGGATATCCAGTATAAATGGATTTATATGGATAATTTATAACGGCTATACCCCCATAACCTGTTGGAAAGCCCCATCAATTGCTTCGTATGATTTTGCATGGCATTCTATGCGTAATCCGAGACAAAGAAGCATGCAATGCCAGTATCGGAGTCCCAAGAAGTGTTTCTGGACCATGCGATTCGAGCTATGTCACTGTGTCTATATTAATCTCTCTCGGCAGTTTGAACCAAAGCAAATGACGTTGTTTCCCAAACAGTGTGGCTCCCTCAGGGGCAATATGAGCTTGTGGTCCATGGCATGTAAATGTGTAATCTCTGACTGGCAACCAGAGGTGTTCTGACAAAGTGGAAAGTCCGCATGAGGAAATGCCAAGTTTGGTACTGGTCGATGGCAGTTGCTGCTCAGTCTCGCACTCAAGTAATGATGACCTGTGATGATGTTGCAACTGCACTGATTTGGTTTGAATAAAATGTAAACTCTTGTCGTCTCCTATGGCAGCTGGCAGCTATGGAGGTGCGGAAGTCGCTGCAACGGCACATCGCAACAAGTTTTGACTGCGGACATCGCAGCATCTTCACACCAACCGCTCGGCTTGCGCCCGAAACCCCTCACCATCCCATGGGGGTCATGGAAATCATCGCCCTCGTGAAACGAGCTATGACATGCTACGGCGTTACACGATGTTACGAGGTACCCTCTGAGAAACTAATGAACTGCGAGCTGGAAAATGGGTGATTTTGGATATAGTTGGATTTATCATATGTTGGCGGTGATTTTCAACAGTTGGCTATGTTAGTTTAGCAGAGGGCCCAACAACAAAACCTCCTCGGGAAAATCATGGCATTGAGTTCACCAAAAAACAGGGGGAAGAGGGACAAGTTTCAGAGCGGGATTGGAAGGATTGGAATGGCCACATCAAGTATGATGAGCAAGATACACCAGGGGAACCAAACACAGCATCAACAAATACCAATTTTCCGGGATGCAATCCTGTAGTGATGGAAATGGATGGAAACTTCAAAGACAGAAAACAAACATGAGTAAGTATACATGATGCTTGGCCAGGTATTCCCCAAACACCTTTGTCACCTCACATTGTTGCAAAGACTGTCCACCCTCACTCGAGGGCGGGTATCCAAACCGATGTCTTCAGAGCAACTCTCCAGGCCACTCCCCCACAACAAATTGCTGATGGGATCTAGCTGAAAATTCCCTCGCCAATCACAGCACAAAAACAATGGTTAACAGGCCTGAAGGCCTGTTCAGGGCGTGCCACAGTGTTTTTGTGGCGAAAAAGGGTTATGGTGCTGACGCAAGCGTTGCTTAAAGTTGGTGCATCAGAATTGATTTAGATGTCATCAAAGTCTGGATATTTTACGATAATTTCACGTACATTTGATGTAATATGTGTATTTCATTGTGTATATGTGCATATATCCACGGTGAGGGGCGCGGTATGGGTCAAACTTGGGCGCCCGAATAAAAAGATTGCAGATGGCTTTCTATCAACATTGCCCGACATCTCATTGCTGTTGTGACGTGCTCCCACCCTTTTGAAAAAATGTATGGCTATCATATTGTTGCAATCTGCACACGCATCCCAAGTCCGACAGTGAAATGAGACCCTGTTGACACAATTTTGAATTGAGCAAATGCTCGGCTTGGCTGCTACGGTTCTCACTGCCTAAAGAATCTTGAAGATTTAGGTGATAATGATCTGTCTGCCAAGAGCCACCAGCCTATGAAACCGGCGAGCTTCTCACTCTGTCTTGAGCAAAAGATGTCCAAAATTGCGCAATGCCCTATGCCTACAAGCTTTATATGTGAAGAGCCAGAGCTTGACTGCTTGGAGATGGGAATGAATTGAATGTGGTCATCTCATAATGAGAACCAAACTCTTGTGGATGTTCATGTAAGAATCTATCCGACCAGCAGCTTTTTGGTTTTGACCAACACCCGCATGGATGTCACAGTCGTGCTTGTGGCACGTGACGGCTCTAGAACTGAACCGTTAGCATGGATCGGCTTCTGGTCCTCTTTTTTCAGTGGTGCAAAGCTGTATGACACAGGACTGTTGAAGACCAAAAAGCAAACACAGGAGGTTGAACCCAAAAGCCTGTGTAAAAATTGGAAAACTGTTTATATAGCGCATTCCTGGATAAAGCAGCTTTGCTGCTGGAAAGTCCCTCGACTTTAGAACCGAAGCCAGATGTTCCTTTTGGAGCTATCCTTTTCCGGTTGATTCTGCCTTAAGCACGAATTTCAGGCCCCGAGGCCACGAAATGTCAGCGGCAGCCACTCAACCAATCAGAACAGGTCTCTCATGGTCAAAAACAAATGAACATGTGCTAAACCCAACAGTAATCCCCAATGAGAATGGCTAAAAGCATTGGGTTTACATAATTTACCAAGTCTCAGCCTTACTTTGTTGACAGAGTGGCTGCTATTGACAGTTAAATCGTTAACAACTCAGTTCGATTTCCTGACAAACTGACAATGTTTCTGCGAGGAATACGCGGAAAACATTCAAGCACCCCAAGATAAGCAAGACTCTGAAGGCTTGAAGTTGCCAAAGGAACATTGAGTATATTTGGAGAGAAGCAACAGAGAGGCCGCAGAGTAGACATGGGCAATGACACCAAACCAAGCTAGCAGAAGATGCCACGCTGTGATTTCTCAAGTTCCCCATCCCTGGCCAAAATGTTACTGAAGCAAAAGTTTCCGTCTCGCAAGTTTTGCCAACAACGAAAGCAAAACATAGATGGCAGTACATGCAATAAGGCAAACAATGCATGCAAGGAAACAAAGTTCATTGTTACATTTGAAACTTTGAAACTTCAAGAAAGTTAAACAAAAAATTGGTTGGAATCCATATATCACGTATGGGTATAGAACATATCCCTATTAAATGATATTAAATGGCTTGATTACCATCCCCAATATGTGCTTCTCCAAGAATCGTTGACGTTGCCAGTGTTTGGCGAACTCCAGCAGTTGCCGCGCTGGTCAAAGCTACGTTGACCTCGGGAATCATAATCACATGTGGAGGTTTCCTAGTAAGGGATGAGTCAGAATTTTATAGATGATTTTAATAACCAGAATCCCCCAGAATCATCATTTGTCCCTCAATGATGGATTCCATAATATGATAATTTTAATACCCCAAAATGGATGGTTTATAATTGCAAAATCCTATTCAAATGGATGATTTTGGGGTGCACCCATTTCAGGAAAACACCATGTGTTGAACATACACAAATATGCATTCCATGCTTTCCACGCAAACAATGTTGGAATCCACAACGGCATGTTTTTCTGACTCCGCCCTGAAACTGATGCTCATCTGTGGACTCTGCAGCATACCACTTGGACTGACTTAGTCAAGAAGCTGCAAAAATACTAGGGAAATAAATTACGCGCACAGATCCGGACGTTTGCCCGGAGCCTATGTTTTTTCGGGTAAAACGACCCGAGTGTTAAACAGACCCCCACGAAGTCGTGGAAGGGTTCTTGACGTAAATGTCTGGTTCTCCCGTATCCTAGCTTTCTCGCAGAAAGCGGCCCTTTTGCACCACTTGTATTTTGGATAAGATACAATACAACCATTAGAAGACCTTTATACATATTGTTTGAGGGGTAGCAGATTTAGATCCTTCTGTAATGATGTAATACGATGGAAGAAAATATAACATAATATCTCAGAGTTTGATTCAATATAGGTTGCATCATGGGAAAAATGCGACATCATGGAATCATGGAACCAAAGGTAAACATGATGAAAACATGGAGGGAATCCCTGTGGATTTGGATGAGAACAATTACGATGTTACTCCAGACATTACGAAGTGATGCAACTAATTGCCTTGTTGGGTATATTATTATATTGCATGCATATTCATACATGTGGTATGTATGTATATAATCTGTGGATATAACAGAGATTGTCTGCTGTAGCATATTTAATAGTATAGCATATGTATATGTCACTGTAGATATGTAAACATGTCAACATTTCAAATTTTAATACACCAATACAAGTAAGACATAGATACATTATAGAGTACCTGGTGTATATTACACATAATCAAATATATAAAAAGAATAGTAATAATAAGAATAGTAAACACAAATAACAATAACACCCATCATAATAATAATATATAATAATAATATATAATAATAATATATAATAATAATATATATAATATATATATATACATTCGTCAACATGAATTATACTAATTTGTACTATGTAATATGCAAATGCCAGCACCAACGCTGCCAAAGAGCACCCTCTGTTGTCAATACAAGCCTGCTGACGTTGGACTGAAACCGACGTTGCATGGGCTCCTGAGACGCAAATGGAGAAGCATCAAGATATATCAAGATATATCAAGATATATCAAGATATATCAAAACATTCACCTCACAAGTACCTTTCGCCCGAAAGTTAGCCTTGAGTCCTACTTGCTTTGCAGACATCAGACATCATAGTTTTGGATGGTTCCATATGGTTCCATCTCATCTTCGCCCGAGGTTCCATTGCACTCCAGTCTTGCCACGCACAGATCAAGTCGCGCTCACCAGCATTCGCAGCATCTAAACGGGTGCTCAGGGCATGAAATCTTTCCTCAGCTCACCGTCCAACGAGTCCAACACGAGTCCATCACAAGACAGGCACTTCATCTGGTGTGCCCAGTGTGCCCAATGCATCTGAGGATCCAATGCTTGCAAATTTGCTGCCTACATGGTCCAAGTGAAAAGTGGATGAAACAATGAAGACAGAAGGCGCAGGATGCTGCCATGAATGGCGTTTTCAACCCATCCCAACTATCTGTCAACCGGGAAAAAAAAGGTGCAAACTGTTAGCGGAAGTGAGCCAATGGGTTTGTCTGAAAATAAGAAATTCTCAAAGTTCTGTGGTTAATCATCATGTCCTTTAAAACCTGGCTGATGTTTGGGGTGTCCAATCCCCATTTTCAGACACACCAAACTCAATTGACAAACTCAATTGAATCCATTGGTTATATAACTCCTGATTGAAGCTTAAATCCCCATTTCCAAAGTGAAATCCATTTTTTTTCCACATGATGGTTTTCAGACCCCGCAATACCCGAGTCAATCACCCTAAGCTCAGCACAACAGACAAGCAGATCATCGCAATGTCTGTCTGATCGAAGGTGGATAGCAAAACACCAAAGGTACCCAGGAGAAGGACGAAACCTCAGCCGGTGACCCTGCTTGGGCGAAGTCCCTTGCTGCTTAGTAGCGATTTCGACTATTCCCCAGTAGGTTGGTTAGGAGAAAATCCCCGAACGAATCAACCAACAGAGGTTTTGAACACTGATCACTTGGGATTTGCTACCGTTTTTTGGGGAAACCAAACTCACGGAAAGAAAGTCTTGATCCAAATTTGGCACCTGATTTTTTTACCTTCAAATTTGATGGTTGATGACTAGGAGATAATCAACATGTTCACCATGCAAATATACGGGTATGGGTCAAAACATTCTATTGCCGTCTCTTTTTTGATATGTTACCTATTTATTATTTAGGTATGAACAAAGGGTACCGGGGTGTTGACCCACGGCCACATGGTAGAATCGAATCGGTTCCATTAGCAGATCCGCATGCCGGGAAACTCTCGAGCGAACCTTGCTTGAAGGTCAGCCAAGATGCCTTGGCCAACAAGAAACCGTTGCCATTGTGATGCAGGCAAACTGGCAGCCGTTGATGCAGTTTTGCACCACGGTTTTATAATTACATTACCCATAGGATCCATGTATGCTATATATGGTAACATTTACCATCAATATACCCCAAATGTTAGCATATATAGCATACATGGATCCTATGGGTTATGTAGTGCTGGAAGAATGTGGCTTGCACCTACCCATCGCACAGCACTTGACGGGTGCAGTGACACAGCCTGAACAACCTCAGATTTATTCCAGGCACTTGACTCTTCATGCGCTCGAATACCTTCAAAGTTCGCTGTTGATAGTACTCGTCAACGCCTGCCAGTATGTTTCATGTTCAAAATTGTAAACCAGCGTACACGAACACAGCTGATCACAGCGGCTTCACAATTGTTTGTTGGCACTACTGTAAATGGACGAAATATTCAAAGCTTTTCCATCTAGTCCAACCCCCTCACCCCCCAAAGTTCAATGTTGCGCTGAGGTGCTTTAGCTCCAATGGACCAAATCACCAACCCCCAAAAGTCCCTTTTGCTAACACAGGGGTTTTTCTTGCGCGTTGAAACATTGACTTTTGGGGGTTGGGGGTTCAACAAAGAGCCTGTTGCAGGGTTTGAATATTTTGTCCATCTACAGTAGTACAAATGGGTGTGTCTGCAATGTGGTTATACTGTTTCCCTTTGAAGAGATCATTAATCACTGGATTTTGGGGTACACAAATTTCAAACACACCCGACACTGAGTCCAAAACAGGGCATGACCCAACTGAAGGCCGCCTAAGTGCCCATATTGCTTCCAATCAAGCTGGCTCGGGGCCTCAAATGTGGCACTGTTTTTTTAACAAGTGAAAGGCAACACCAAATATGATCAAATGCCGCACATATAATATATAGAATGTAATATATGGATGTACTGTTATATATATAATTATATATGTTATAGTGTACATGAAACACATGATACTATATATCTGTTAACATGTCATGCCTCTTCTGACCAAAAACAAAGAGTTCTTGCCTCAAGTCATCAACATCGCTCGAGGACGAAGCAAAGCCCAGGCACATCGTAACGATTTCGGCTGATTGGGTCCTGCGTGGCTTCGTTTGGCAATTTGCCCGGGTCCCGTCTTCTGCACAAACAGCACAAGAACCTCGGGGCAAATCGGACAAATCACGAACGGCCAAGGCTTTCGCGCGGTGGCCGGTTGTTTTTCCACATCCAATTGGACCAAAGGTTTTAGCATGCCCTGGCTCTGATTGTCACAAAGTCATACTTAATTCATACTTCATTCCTCATAAATCATTCTCACATATTCTCAACGACTTCGCAATATACCCATTGGGATTGGGGTTAGCTTCCGCAACCTGCCCCAGCCTCAAATCTCTACTCACTTCCCGAGCTTACAGACCCTCAGGGGCATGGCCTCCCAAATCCCTCCGGGGTAGATACGGTCGCAAACAGGTCTCAACATTTGAACCAGTTCTTGCTTTCGGTTTTAGGATGCTTTGGGTAAGTTCAGCATGTTATTCAATTTCTCAGCGACCATGGGAGACACCTTAAACTGAGCCATCAGGAGATGCAAGACTTGGTTTCTCCGGCAACCCGTAGCATTGCAATGGTCATCAAAAGGATTCATTGAACAAACAAAATCGTCACTTCGGGATTTGCGGGTAAATGGAGGTATTTTGCGCTGTTCTTGCCTTTTCTTTTGCGAGGAATTGGCATTTAGCCCTTCCAAATTGGGTTAGAGAGGTGCCATACGCAATAGCTTTGGCAAAGCCAGCACAAGGATCATCTCTCATGATGATCATGATGATACCCACTGCCCAGGAAAATGCACCACTGAAATGTTTTGTGACCATTGTCCCGGGAACTTAGTGATCTTATAGGTGTTTTGCACAATTTTTACGAGAATCGGGAACATCTCGGCAAACACCAAAGTTCGCTGATAAGTTCTAGGAGTTGGAGAATCCAGGCCAAGCAAACCCATGTATGGACAGAAATGGGACATGGGCTCCATAAACAGTTCAGATAGATACAATATGATACTATCTATAAGAGCAAATTAGCTTAGTTTATTTTGAATTATTGTTTTTGTGAGTTCATGTCATTTTCATGTTTGGTAGTTGTTTCTCCTTGTTTTTTAAATGTGTCTTTTTCCGTACATATTCTCTTCTCGTATACTTTATGTCGTGTGTTTTAACGTGTTTTTGTATGTTTTGTTGAATTGCATTCGTGGGGTGTGTTCGGGTTTAGACATCCAAGTGGTGGAACAGTTCGCAAATTTCCAGATTTGTTCCTCGTATGTTTTAATGTGCTTTTATTTGTCTAGCTTCCATCATACCCAGTTGTGATTGGACTCCCTGTTTTGATAGAAGAAAGATGAGGGGTTGCAGAACAAAGTTGTCCCAAAGCAACCGCCAGAGAGAGAGAGAGAGAGAGAGAGAGAGAGAGAGAGAGAGAGAGAGGAGAGAGAGAGAGAGAGAGGAGAGAGAGAGAGAGAGAGAGGGAGGGAGAGAGAGAGAGAGAGAGAGAGAGAGAGAGGAGAGAGAGAGAGCACAAAGCTATCAGGGACCACCAACACAACGAACAAGGTTGGAGCACAAGGCCCCCCCAAAGCTACAAACTGACTTTAAACTAACTTTAATGTTCATTCCTGTTGTATGATTCATCTCAAGCTCACCTGCACACCCGATATCCTCCGCGATCGATCATTGGTCCCCGCGAGGTACGCCGTAAACTTTTGGCTTCAGCCCTGTTTTGATCGTACTGGCCTCTTTGAGATAGCTGTCTAGCTGAGTCTAGCTGCTAGCTCAAGTGAGCAACTCTTGCAAGCTGTCCTGTCTGTTGACACTTCCACAGTGTTCTAAGCATCTCTAAGCGCCATGCCCAAGGATTTTGCTGTTTGAAGCGCGTGGCGTAGGAAGTTCGTCGACCCCATGGCCGTGTAATGAGCTGGTGCCCATTTCTTCCATGGCGGAATTGAAGATGCTATTGACCTCAGTAGGCATACTGCAGATATTGTTGTGTCATACCTGGTGTCGGCCTTTTTAGTAAAGGTTTTTGAGGTCGTTGTGTTACGAAGAGAACATCTGTGACATCGAAATTGCCGCGTGGAGGTAAGGCACAGCAACGGGATGACATGTGATGTGAGTTCGACATGTGTTGAAAGTGAAGCCTTTTGAGAGTGAAAACTGGCTTCGACATGAAAAAATGATAAAAGATGTAAACACTATGCACATGGAAACCCAAATTAGGAAACATATGCTTGGTGACATCATCTGTAGCTTGAAAATTCTCAGAAGTTTGTTGACACGGCAAGAATCCAAATGGCACTCTTGCACCTCTCGTTTCCCTTAGACAGGAAAAAAACGCACTGAGCATCTGACATTTGAACGAAACAAGCTTCGCGTAACATCCTGTGGAAACAGGGAACGACTCACCCTGCCAAGAAAAGCCACTACCTAACTGGGAAAAGCACTTCAGAGCGTCTTAGGAGACTGTCTTGAACTCCTTGTCTTACACTGCTTGTCTTTGATCTCATGTCTTGAACTTTTTGTTGTCACATATTGGTCATATTGTCACTCTCTTTGACTCAGGTTTCACTGCGCCTGCTTTCGTTCTCGCGTATAATTTTGTCCACCTTCTTCAGGTCGAGCGCTGCCTTCCTCATCCTCTCCTTGGCCAGGCCGTGACGGCCGTGACGGCCGTGAGATCAACGCCGACGCAGCCGCTCAAGTCATGACAGCGAGACAAGGTGCTGGCTCCCACTACAGCATAGTCCTGAGCTGGACTGTACAGTCCACTGTAACTCTTCCAGGAAAAACATGGTTTGATGTGTTTTGATGTTTGGTACTTCCAATATGCGAGCAATGGCGAGCAATGGCAAGCAAAGGCAATGGCAGGTGGGACTTTCTGAATTTCAATGATATGTTCGAAAAAAAAACAAGTCTTAAAGCCAGGAGACACAAACGCGCGTGCGGAACTTCCAAATCTCTGCTTCCAACTGAGCTGCAGCGCTGCGGGCTTTGCTCCAGCGCAGCCTTGGAAATCCCCTATGAATGGAGGTGTAGTTCGCTGGGAACATCGATAAATCGGGAACCCCTGCGACAGATCTCAAAACCTAATGGACTCACGGAGTATCAGGCAATAGGATGGTACATGACAAATATTCAAATATTTGAAACTACCAACCAAAGAGAAACCATCAAGTTTCATCACCTTTGTGAATTTCTGCGCTTCGAGTCCGTATTTTGACCATCACAATCATCACCTTGTCTTTGGGAGCCCAGTTTGCAAATCGCTCAAGCAATTACTGTATATCGATCTATTTTGCAGCCCGTGTTTGGGGAGACTTGCTCTGTGTTGCGGGAACCTTGCTCAGGAAATCGTCTGAGGCTGTTCCACGAACTTTGAAACCTCGCCTTGCATGGAGCTACACCAAAAAAATGTCCTCAAGACTTTGCATTGGCTGCACACTTTGCTTGGAACACCTGAGAAACTTTGGGACTTTGGGTAGCCCGTGGGAAAAATCAACTTGTTCCAGAACTTGGAAGCTTTGCTCCAGATCTATCCCTGCACCTTTAATGCAAAAAAAAACACAGGGGAATCTTTCGTAATTGCAAAAAAACACCGGATCTTTCGCAAAAACAACATGTTAAATATAAACGTAAATGTTTCATTATATTTTATATAATGAAACATATCATAACATGTATATGTATATACATACACATATACAAACAAATTAATATGCGGGCCATGTTCATACATCGATACAAGGTATACAGGACAGAATGCAGCAACCACAAACCATATGGGCCGTCAATGGCCATCTTTTAGCTAGGCCGCATGAAGCGAAATCGTCCAACCAGTCCAGAAATAAACGTGCTTGCAGCGGACATGCCAGGCAAACTCCACCGCAAGAGATCCGATGGAAGTTTTAATGACCTACAGCAGCTGCCAGAAAAACTAACGGGGCTGAAGATCCAAAACAAAAAGGACATATGGATGTATCATGATGTATCTGTGCCCCCAAAATACCTCTATTTTGATGGGGATAATGAAAATTCACCAGTGGAATGGTTTTTTCCCACGGTATCCCCAAGTGGAAACAAAGCCGATGTATCGGACAGCGGTATCGTTTCGCCTCGAGTCATTGTTTTCATGTCCGTATTTTTTTTTTGGGAATCGACGGTATCTTGTAGAATCATCCTGCAGCATCACCAACCTGGGCCCTCATCACCTAGACAGAAACTTGGCAGTGTCTAAAAATAGGGTTTACCCTCAATTTTTCCAATTCCACCGCATGGAGTCACCTCGCGCGGTCATGACATTGAATTCCTCACTGTACTTCCTCAAGCCCCCTGATAATCGGGGAGTTTACCCTCAAATAGCATCAAATAGCCATGTCAATTCAATGGGGAAAATTGATGTTCTAATCCATTGGAATTGGGGGGTTTCTCGTACTTAAGGAATCGCCCGAACCCGCAACCACCTGATTGCAGGGTACGACACATCTACACTGGAAGAAAGCATACCGAAAAGGGGCGGTTCTCGCTTCCCTTACGAAGCTTGACGGCTTTATTCATGTCTCGTTTGCAGCAAAGTGAAAACACACAGCCTGAATGGAAATAGAACATGGTTTCATGGCTACATGGGGGTTGTCCAAAATTATGGTACCCGAAAACTGCCCTTACGCCGCGCTTTTGCGGCCTTTCGCCACTGCAGCAAAACATACACATCCATATCAGCAGATGTCACTCGGATACTAAAAACCTTGCATGGGTTTTAGGACGACTCCCACATGAAAGGACCTGCACGGTTCAAACCCATCCGGTACCAAAAATCATGCGCGCCAGCCTGGAAAATCCAGTTGCATCAAAAATCATCAATGGTCTTTGAGTCACTGAGTCACTTAACCATGTTGGAAAATACACAAATCCACATCCATCTTCCAACACAACCAGGCTGAAGGGGCATAGAAAATCATAGAACCTAAGGCCGAGTAGTGAAATATGTAGACCCAATGAAAAACCATCGCCGGTATTACCATGAACGGGTGGCAACAATCATCCGCAAATGGTAGCTTTATGGCATTGGATGTAACGCATTACACTTCGGAAAATTCTAAACAAATGCCCAGAATCTGAAAGTAAGGAGCGTCACCTTACATCTTGGCAGCTGTGCGAGCGAATTTTCAGCTGCGAGCTGATGTGGTAACTCTTCGTCAAGTCCCAAGTCGTTGAACAGCATACACACAATATATATATATAATATCAATATATTGCAGACGAAGAAAACATGCACGGTCTTACACACAAATCTCATCACATTGGGATCCTGAGGATGAAACTATTCCGGACCAGGGCCACAATCAAGGAAACAAAATTCAGAATAACGAGCCTCAGCACAAACAAAACAAAACAAAACAACATATGGGCAAACCACGAATCGACCTTGCAGAACAGCGCAAACAAAATGGGCTATCACCTGCCAGATTTTTTTGAACATAAAATTGGCAGTGGAAAGAACGTGCGACATTTGCATGAGGGCAATGGGATGGCGGTTTGGCATGCAGAATCATGCACCATCCTGCAAAAACGGTCCTGATACCGACTACAATCAGTCTTGTTCAATCTCTTGAAACTTGCTGATTTTGAGGTTGAAGCACTTCACTAGAAATGTCTATTCTTGTGTCAGTTTGCCATGTTGATGTTTACTCCAGAAACAAAATAGTGAACGGTTTTTTCTTCAATTCGCATTTCATAGTCTTAAAAGTCAGCTGATGGTGTTTACAAACTTGTTTACATCTATATGCATTCAGTTTGCTATCCATCTTTTCCATCCATCATCTATCTGTCAAAATATGTTTTGTTTTCTGTTTTGTGTGTTTGTGTGCTTGCTGTCTTTTAAATGTTTCTTACTGGGGTGTCGACTTACGTCACATCAGGCCGCTGAAGGCACATCTTGTGTGGCAGCCGCTGTTCAAAATTCTAGGCGCATGACGCCGCTGAAGTCACATCACGAGCATTTTTGCAATGATTCATTGCGAACGCCGATGAATTCCGCAAATTGTAGGCAGTGGCTGAAATCAAGGAAACACTGCGCGTGCGGCAGCACCATCGCTACGGCAACATAGGCAAAAAGAAACGAGGCCAAAACAAGGCCTAAAATCGTACAAACCCACCAAGGCCCTTCCAGACTTAAAATCGGGAGGAAGAAAATGAAGGAAAAAACGAAGTACGCTGCATAGCAATGGTGCTGTCTTTCAAATTTCTTTGAATTTCACGCGCAGCCACCTGACGGTATGGTTTGTTAAATATGGATAAATATGCTGGGTTTTTGAATCAATGTTGCACTGCTCACTCAGCTGGTCTTTGACGCCCTTCTTTCCTGTCTGGCCAATCTTGCAAATATACAGTGTAAGTTTACAGTTTCCTTTCGCACTCCTTCTATTCTTTTTGCATCTCACTTGGGTCTGCCGGTTCACATGACAACTGTCATCTTAGCGACGTGTTTGGCATTGTTTGTTCAGAAGATATTAGAATCCGCCGGCCTGCCGGCGTGTTTTGTGGATGTTCTTCTGATAAATCTTTAGCTCAGCTAGCGCTTAGGCTAATGTTCCTCTTGGACGGAATTTTGTCGTCTGTGCACGGGTTCCTCCCCTCTGTAAGTCTAAGTCTAAGTGCTAGTCTAAGATGTCTAAGTCTAAGTCAGCCACCTAGCCAGCCAACCAGCCAGAGCCCATTTCAGGTACACTAGCCTTCACTTCAGCCAGCCACAGCCACAGCGCAGGAAAGCCAGCCACCCACCCAGCAGCCGCCGCCTAGCCAGCCAGCCAGCCACAGCTACCGTCGGCCTCCTCGTCACCCATCAGCCAACACAGCAAGCAGCAACTGCCACCCACCTAGCCAGCTCAGCCAGCAGCCGCCACCTAGCCAGCCAGCCAGCCAGCCAGCCCAGCCAGCAGCCGCCACCTAGCCAGCCACCTAGCCAGCCAGCAGCCGCCACCTAGCCAGCCAGCCAGCCAGCCACAGCCAGAGTCATCCTCCTCCTCATCATCCTCCTGATCAGCCAACAGCCGCTTCTGCCAACAACCCTGCTTTCGGGCTCTCCGCCAACAGCCAGAGGGCCGGCGGAATGCTGAAGGTTGTAAAATAACTCAACATTTATTTGGAAAACAGTTTTGCCTCGAACAATGTCGCAATTGTTTAAATTATTTTACTTCATGTGATCCCCACCATGACATTTATACATTTTCTTACCGGCAAATCTTCTTGCATTCTATCTGACATATCTTCTGGCATTCTATCTGGCATATCTTCTGGCATATTATCTGGCAAAAATTCTGGCATTCTATCTGGCATATCTTCTGGCATTCTATCTGACATATCTTCTGGCATTCTATCTGGCATATGTTCTGGCATTCTATCTGGCATATCTTCTGGCGTTCTACCTGGCAAATCTTCTGGCATTCTATCTGGCATATCTTCTGGCAAATCTTCTGGCATATTATCTGACATATCTTCTGGCATTCTATCTGGCATGTCTTCTGGCATATATTCTGACATATCTTCTGGCATTCTATCTGGCATATCTTCTGGCATTCTATCTGGCATATCTTCTGGCATATGTTCTGGCACATCTTCTGGCATTCCATCTGGCATTCCATCTGGCATATCTTCTGGCATATTATCTGGAAAATCTTTTGGCATTCTATCTGGCATATCTTCTGGCATTCCATCTGACATTCTATCTGGCATATCTTCTGGCATTCTACCTGGCATACCTTCTGGCATTCTATCTGGCATATCTTCTGGCATTCTATCTGGCAAATCTTCTGGCATTCTATCTGGCAAATCTTCTGGCATTTTATCGGGCATACCTTCTGGCATTCTATCTGACATTCTATCTGGCATATCTTCTGGCATTCTATCTGGCCGTTGAGGTGCAGCGGTGCACGCTGAGCTGGGAAGGTCCCAGGTTGAGGTCCAGCGGTGCACACTGAGCTGCGCAGGTCCCCGGTTGAGGTCCAGCAGTGCACACTGAGCTGGGAAGGTCCCAGGTTGAGGTCCAGCGGTGCACACTGAGCTGGGCATGTCCCAGGTTGAGGTCCAGCGGTGCCCACTGAGCTGGGCATGTCCCAGGTTGAGGTCCAGCGGTGCCCACTGAGCTGGGAAGGTCCCAGGTTGAGGTCCAGCGGTGCCCACTGAGCTGGGAAGTTGGCGAAGAGCTTGGCGAAGAGTTGGCAAGGCGGAAGTGGAGGTGGAAGTTGATGCAGACATGGTCGAGGAGAAACTGGAGGAGGCGGAGGAGGAGAAGCAGGAGGGCGAGCTAGCCGAGGAGGAGGAGGAGGAAGAGGAGGAGGAGAACAACTCTGATAAAATCTAACAACCCTCACCTGGCAGGTGGGGAAAAATGACATTTTGTTAGCACGGAGTAAGTCCAGGAACCCTTGCACCCTGGAAAGAAAATTCAACGGCCCACACCATAGACCCCGAACTCCACAGAAACCTTTCGCCCCACAGCTTTCGTTGTAGTTCTTACTCCAGAGCCTGAAAAGGTCCAAGATAAGGTCACCTTCCCAAACCTCAACACAGGAACCTCACACGAACACAAGAATCGTTTGCTGAGTCTACCGCAAGAAACCTTTAGGCAAAAAAAGATAACGCAAGACATTTCGCTCCACTGAACCCTTCAATGCAGAAAACCTGTCACTCCACAGACGCCTTTCTTACAAACCCCTTTTCTCCAAAAAATAAACCAACAAAAAAGCAGAACCGAACATAACCGAACCCTTCCTTCGTACAACCTTCAATCCCTGCATCTGAACCCATTGGGTGGAGCTCTACAAGGGTACAGTTTTTTCTCCTTCAGGCAAATCGTGTAAACACGGTGAATCCAAAAACCAACCAAGCCTGAATGAAACAAGCAGTTGGATGTGAGCAAAATCCTGGCCTACTCACATTCAAATGTTTCACATTCGCATGCAGCCCACAAGCATCAAATTATGTAACCATCTGGACCATGAGGATATAGGTGATGCATGGCGATGCATGGCGATGCATGGCGATGCATGGTGATGCAGGAGACTTTAGAAGAACATCACTCACTGCAGCTCCAGAAAAATTGATCTTTCGATGCAATTCACAAGATGACAAAACGGTCGAAAAATGTCGAAATACAAACGTTCTCCACCAAGGAACATGTACGTCATACTAAGTGCCCATATGCTCTCCTTGGATGGCGGGTGAAAGCCTTACCTCTCAGCACAAGGCCGATTTGTTCGGCTCCTTGACATTTTCATGATGCATCTGGATTTGGATGAATTATTATAAGAATTCACATAATTCACTAGCCTTACTTAAAGCCATTTCGGGGTAGTTGTCCCTTTTCACCATTCCAGTGACATCGCCGTGAGGTTGTTGTAATTTTTTCAGATTCGTGGTCTGAGATTTTCCATAGTCCGAAACCAGCTCACAATAGGCTGAATTCAGCTTCTGATCTTGGCTGTTCCGCCTGATTCTGTGGCACCAAGGTTGTACCAAGTTGCCTTTCTTGCCGTTGCTTCCAGTTGGAGCTTCAGGTTGGTTGCAGCTTTTACTGCCTCCACATCGGCAAAGTCACTGGTGTCATTGCCTCGCTGGCCATGGATTGAAATAAACTTGGCTGTTAAAAGCACCAAAAACACTGAGCTTGCGTGGCACAGCCACATGGGACGACCAGAGATCTGAGTGCTGCTCTTGCCAAAATGACGAAGTTGCTCAAGCAAATGGACCTCATGACACTCTCACACACACACACATCCTTGCCTTCACTCACTAGTTCAGTACTGTTGAAGGTGTTCTTGCATAATGGTGATTAAGTGGACCGCACAGAGGTCTTCTGAAATGACAAGGAATCTACCAGGCATGCTTCTGTACATCTCTGATGTGCTTTTCACAGCTTTGCACCTTTATAATTATTACTGTAACTACTGTGTGTTTATATATGTATATACATATATATGTATATACATATATATGTATATATATACATAATATATATATGTATACATATGTATATATTATCATTATTATTATTATTATTATACATACGTATCCTAAAGAGGTAAATCTGTTGTAAGTCTTCAAGTCCGAGGGCTTGTGACATCTTCAAAAAACTCAGCCGACAGTGCTTGCAGCAAGCAACAACTTGTCTTCAGTGTGGCCACCAGCACACTCTCGCGGATCCAGAGGATCCATAACAACACCTGTGAGGACTTTGGAAGCGGTCACGTTAGTTGGCCATGGCTATTTGGAAATGTTGGAAACTGTTCATCCCACTTCGAATCAAAAGTGATATTCCATTCTATAATATCCATCCCCCATTCACGGAAAGTCTGGTGACACAGGGACACATATGCTTCGGAATTTCCCACTTTGATACTCACAACATCTGAGAATCAAAATGTCAGACTGCCGCAGCGAAGAGAGCCCCTCCGAAACATACTCTGAAGTCATTGCAGGCCAATCAATTACCACGGAACAACCACAGAGAAAAGGCAAAAAGCAAGGACTGACAAGGTTTGATCTGAATTTGCCAAAGTCTCCCGAATTGTGTTTTTTTTGTGCACACTAAGGCTCACTAAGGCCTTGTCAGGCTTCTGGCAAAACCAGAAAATTAATTAAACATACATAATATATATACAAAGAATGTGCTTGTCAGAAACCAGGACGTCCAGGCATTAGAATGGAAAATTACATTTAGCCAAATCATGATCCGCAGATAGATACACCCAAACAAGAAGAAACTCAATTTGCCCTTCTGTACTTTAGCAGGGTATAGCAGGGTATTGTTTTTTCTTTTAAAATCTCTTGGGGAGTTGCTACAATGTGCTATAATCAAAATTCATGGTTCGCATAATCACGAAACTGCTAGTCCGACTCCGGCTTATCACACCGACAAGCGGCAGAGCTTTGTGATCTGCAAGCCTCTTCTCAGATACCTGAATCACTTTTTTCGCGGCGAAAAAGAGGCTGTAAAATGCTATAAATGTGTTCCCAATCTTTCCCATTTTTGGTGCTTCCCATTTTTGGAGCCCAGGATGTTCACGCTTGGTGGTTTCAAAAAATCTTTGTCGATGGGATCATCACGCCACTGGGAAAAACATGTTGAAGTCCTTACCCTCCCCCGCGTTACATGACAACCCTGCCATTTATCATCATGTATCGGGGGGTGAACAATTATTGCCCAGTAAATCTTGATCATTTTAAGGGTCAAAGTGTTTATTGGAGGGTACCCTCCCGTGTCATCAAACATAGCAATTGGAAATCCACCATCATTTAGTTCTATGATTTTCTGAGCTAGAAACCTGCATTTAGCGAGGATTTTCATTCGGATTTTCATGGATTTGTGCCACCCAGATCGGCCATGGCACACCAGCAAGAGCTGACAAAGCTCTGGCTGCGTAAACGACGTGACCTGTCCCAAGTGATGCTTCAGCCGGTCCACCATGAAACTGCGCTCGTCTCGATCGTTGGTGCCTCGTGTTTTTTCGAGCAGAATGCGCGCTGTGCAGGGATACGTTGATGTTCGAACTAAGCCTATCACTTTAAGATGATATCTATTGATAATGGATGATAATGGATGAGAACGGATGATAACGGACGATAATGGTATCACTCTTTGCGACTAATACATACTACTTATACATGTTACACATGATACCCGTGATATAATACTAGAGTACCACATGAGTATCAAATCTATTCAAATCTATTCATATCGCATCATATCAAATCAGACCACATCGTATCGTATAATTATAGCAACCTGAATCTTAATCTCTCATAGTTCATAGCACATCAGAGCAGATCCAACCGATTACCGACTATCATCATACCGTCCATTTCATTCCAATATATTCCCAGTGCCAGTTCGTACTCCATTTCAGCATATTAAGTTTCTTGCGCTAGCATCACTTTTGACTTTTGAGTGTCTTCTGTTTATAATGGTCAGCGTTCATATCAACGGTCCATGCGTCCAAGATGCGCACCAATCTCTGGCTTAGTACCGGGATATAGGGATATAGGCTAGGGATATAGGATTGTACGGATTGTACTTTGAATCCACCGACTTCTCCGAAACCTGCCCGATCGATTCAGGGTCCTAAATGAATCCCAGCAGCCATCTACTCCATCATTGGTCATTCGATGGAACCTCAGTGTCCATGTCAAAGCAAGTTTGAGAATCACTGCGCCTCTAGGCAAGACCGTCTTGTGACGAGTGACGAGTCTGTTGAATCGCACAAAAATATCATGTTTCAGGAGGAGAAACTCGCTGGAGAATGCAGCATGGGGTTGCCCTACTCCAAGCTTTCATTGCCATCAATGTCGGTTCTCTGAAATGCCAGTCTGGAATGGTTTGTCTGAAAGTTGGGCAGCTCTCAATCATCACGTCACAAAAATTGCTGGGGGGTCCCCCGCAAAGTGCGCAAAATCATCTGCTACCGTTTATCAAACATGGCAAACATGGCAATGGAACATCGTCACATTGGTCCTTGATGGTAGCTGATTTTGCTGATTTTCCCATTCAAAATGAGGGATTTCCCACGTTTGACAGCCCAAAAACACACTGCTTCGAGCAATGTCGCGCTTCAAGAAATCCGTTTTGGCCTGTGAACACCGTGGCTGTTCGCCCAGAAAACGCAAAAGATCGCTGTGGCTGTTCATCATGGCTGTTTTAACAGAAAAGATTTCATGTGGCTTGAAATCATGGCATGATTCATGATTTTCAGTTATTACTTAATATTACCAATGTTTTTCACATGTGATATTCAGTTACTACCCATATTTTAAAACATGATTCACATGTTTTAAAATCTGTTTTTCACCCACCACTGGCACCACTGGCTGCACCACATCCTCAAGTTTCACCCCGCCTTTTCCACCAGGTCCACCCGAGGATCCTCTAATTGGGCCTCCAGCAATTCCTTCCTCAGTCCCGGTGAAGAACAGCGATATTTGGCCCCGTCTGGGGGTTTGTCTAAAAATGGGCAATGCCTCCTTTTGTGTCTCTTATTTTCATGGGAAAATACATGGGAAAGATGGTGATAAAATATGATGCAATATGATAAACCATCAATGTTCCCCCCCAAAAAATCAGACAAACCCACATCGCAAACACAGAATAAATGGATACAAAATGCATGTCCAAGGGGCGTTCCTTTCGATCTTTCTTTTTTGAACCTGGAATCAGTTGCTCCAGGAGCAAGAAGCTTGATAACTTGATATATTTTCTATTATTGTCATATCGAGATCGCTCCAGGACTTCACAAACTTGCAGCAACTTGCCTCTGCTTTGCGCTATCTTCCTTGGCACTAAAACTGCTGTGGCCAACCACCAACTGTGCGAAACGTGTTGTGGCCAACTTTCGCGCCAAGGATCCCGAGACTTCCTGGAAACGGTCCTCAGTTGTGCTGCCAAGAGCCGAATTTTGATCATTCATTAGTAACCAACCATTACTGAGTAACCCATGATTCATAATTCATGAGTATTGAGTAACCATTAGATCATTAGTTACTCACCTGAAAAGTTCAACCATGGGGATCATTTCCCAGATCGAAGCTGGCCACGTGCGACTGGGCGAAAAAGGGCGCGCCGAGTGTCTCAGTGCCCTTCTCGTGGAACAGACTGTTGCACAAAAAGTTGTGACCTCATTGCAGCAACGGCTGGATGCTTAAAGGTTGTTCATGGTTTTTCAATCAGAAAAAAGTACAGGAACCTTCATGGGTTTGCCTATGACAAATTGAATCAAAATCGGGTAGCCTCAGGAAACTTCATGGGTTTTTTCTCCCCTGCTTTGAGAACACCCCTTAATCTTTGATCGACCACAAAACACTGGTGAAGATTCACTGAGAAGTTCCCTCGGCATGATCCAAGTTGCAAATCGCAAAGCATCAAGCATCCAAGACTTTGATAAGTTTGAAGATGTTTGACAATTTCTTGGCAAATTATAATAATTCACTCAGCTGAAAATTCTGTCCCATTTTGGGATGATTCCTTCTAATTATATATTAACCATGATTCCAATGAGGTGGCAGTGAGGTCGTTATAATTTGCCCAGTGAAAATGTTTCAACATGTTTGAAGAGTGCCCATATATGTCAAATTTGATTCTTTCGACTAGATAGCGCGAAGAAAATGTAGTGTCAGACAAGCGTCATCTCACCTCGGATGAACGTAGGACAGGGTGATGTTTGGTCAGCCCGTTCAGTCATCTCTGCAGAATCTCTTTGTTTTCCGTCCTGTCACTCAGCTTGCGACAAAGTCTTGGGTCAAACGACCTGTATTGTCCAGGCAAACTACCTCAAAGCAAGAAGCCATGGAAGTAATGCTTAGCACTCGGAAGCAAATAAACTATAGATATAAATAGTAACTAGAACATTTCATGCACAAAGTGAGTGAGTAACTGGATGCTCCACTTGTCACAGGGCCAAAAGTACCTGCACTCAGCACAGGGCAGGTTCACCATTGACCAGCATTCTCAGGAGCGCCTGTGTGGGGTGACAGGTGCCAACAGCAGGTTCTGGTAATGTTTAGTCCAGAAAGAAACTAAAATCAATTGCCCAAAAGGGGGATTTGCAGTGTCCTCTTCCCCCCCAAAAAAATAATGTATACATGTATTCCAAGTTTTCTTTTTAGGTCTGGTAAAAAAACAACCGCTTGTCTTCAGGACCTCCTTGCTGCTTGCACCACCACCCAAGAAGACGCTGCCAATTGGCGCCAGACCTGGCAATTGGCCAAGAACGCTTCTTGGAGGATTATACTTAGAACATGCAATAGCTGCCATAACCGATTTATATTGTATATATTTGTATATTATATATATATACACATGTATTTCTACCACTTGATTACAAGGGATTTTCCCAAGGTTAGTGAGACCAGGTACGATGACCTAAATGGCGTTCTGCAAACTCAGCGGGTACGACAATCTGTCCGCAGCTCGGTGGAACCATGGTCGGTGAAGACGTAGTGAGTCCCTGAGAAGCAATTCGAATTTGATGGTGGTTTGTTCGATGGGTCTCAACGGTTTGTTGTGTGTTTGGAGTTTATAATATATTATAATATAATCATACGCTATATACGCAATCTACAATATATTAATTACAGAAAGATCCTGCTTCGCGAAGAAGGTGTGTCCTGTCTCCATGCATTTTAGAGCAAACCACATTGCCATGTTTATCATTTCTATCGGGCAAACCAACATAATCAAAACGAAGTCGTTTTAACACCGACAACAAAAGGAATCAACAACAAACGACAATTCTGATGCTTGTAAATTGACGTGGTACAGTCTGGTACTTTATTTTTCGGAAGTGCTGAACCGGTGCTGGTTGTGGTCGTGTTAACCGACCCGGAGCCGATGCAAAGACGCTTGCACAAATTCGCATGCTGAACGACCAAACCGAATTAACATCCGCTTCTATTTGTTTTTCAAACAGAACCCATCTATTGTTCAAGCATGCATACCTGCCTATCTCTATGTTTCGTGTCAAAACTTCTATCAAATTTGACTCTTCAAATTATATTATCTATCATCAAACCTATCTCTACGACAACTTGTATCTATTGAGCAAACCGCCATCATAGATTTGCTCCACAACAGTGACCATATTGAACCCTTTCTTCCCTGCTATGCATGATAGTAAAAGGCTAGACATGTCGGGTTGTACGTCTTCACCAAATTGTCTTGTTTTGTTATCTTTATGGTTCACGTTTGTTTGCTTTACCTCAAACAACTGCATCTTGATGTATCAAACACGGTTTCTTTGTGTTGCATTGCGCATAAATCGTATCTTTGAGCATCGCTCATGTTCACTTTCAATCCACGATCAAACAATCTTGAAAAATGCGATTAATTTACGATTACATTGGCTGCCATCATGTTTATCAGAGCACCATTGATAAGTTTTGGGTTTAGACACTTCGAATATGTTCGAATATGTTCGAAAATGATGTTGAGGTGCTTCCATACCAGCCTGACCTCCTGTCTTGATGTTTTTTCTCAACTACAACAATTGTATCCAGGACTGTCTTTCCCCAACCCCATGGCCTCCTCGAAAATGCCACTGATTCCATTTCACGAGCCCCTGTCGCACACTTCCTTAGAGTTGCGCAGAAAAAAGGGCAAATCTCCAAATGTCACACATATTTGCCACGTAAAGCATAGATTGACAGTAAGTGGATTATACAGTTATACAGTTATACATGATTATATAGTATATCTAATCTCAAAAAAATGTAATATGACTAGTATGTGTATACCAAACAATATATATATATGAATATTGTATGTACATGTTTATACTACCGTGTTTCAATATATGTATATAATATTAAATAATATTATATAGTATTATATAATATAAACTAGCATGGTGTTCCCAAATGGTAAAACACACCTCATTGACTCAGCAAAATTGCAATGTCCAGCCCTTGCCCTCTTGTTTCCTAGGTCTGCCATATGGCCACAAAAATGGCAATCATGCCACACTTGGCAAGAATTTTCGTGGTTTCACGGTGTTTCTCAAAAAACACTAGAACCATTCAAAATACCTCTATCCCATCTCATTATACTAGTTGGTTGATAGGTTTCCCTACTATGGGTTATCATAATCCCCCCAAAAACCAGGTAGTATAATCCCCTGTAGCAATCAATTAACCACGGTATTTTTTAATGGCTCACTACATGATGCTGGGTAAAGGCCATCATATTTCACGTTCACCTGAATAGTTCGGCCATTTGGTTCCAGGGCTTGGGAGAACAGGGTTCGGTCGTGATGAAATTTACTCAGATGTATCTAATTAATTGTGACTATTTAAGGAGGGTATACCACAAAAGTTTATTCATGTTTATTCCCCTCATTTTAACATGGTGACCATGGTGTTTATTCATCCTCAGTTTATTCATATGTGTTATAATGTCAATATGTGTTATAATCAGATATAATCCACTTGTAATCATTGATGATGGGTACATAATACAGTTATAATCCAATTATAATCCAATTATAATCATAGCTATACCCCAGATGATGGGTATCCATTGGTATACCCCGAGCCGCCTGGCTTTCTCCATGGGGGACAGGTCCCTTGCTCCGTCCCGACTGGGGATCCCTTGGGGATCCCTTGGGGATCCAAGGGACACGTCCCAGAAGTCGGTGACATTCCTGAGGCGGTGCACTTAGGAAGTAATGACAATCTTCTGAACACGTCATCATTGCAATATATATATATATAATATGTACATATATTTTATATAAATATAATACAATATGATATAATATATTAATCAATAATATAATATATTATAAGATATTGTGCTAGTATCGTAATGGTATTATTGTAATATCAAATGTTAGGTCAGGGGGTTGTTGCTGCGCGGCCATATGCCATGCTGCAAGTTCTGCGCGTTTGTTGGCTCAAGTTATAAGCGTCTACTGATTCGGTCTGCGTATTCCTGCCCACCTTTTTCCTGCACATGATATCATATTGAAGTGTCTCTTTACCTTTTTGTTCGAACACTTTGGGCCATCCTTGAGTCATTAACCAACATTCCCCCCCTTCCCCAGGAAACATATCCCATTTGCATGGTATTTTCCTCAATACGCTTCTGAGTCAAAATTGTGGGGGCTTAACTTGTAATTGAATAACAAACCTTGCATTTCTTGACGTTAGCATGCGTTGTTAAAGTAAATGAACCAAAGAAGTCTTTCAACATGGATTGCTGGATGTTTTAGAGCAACAAACTCAAAAACCTTTTGAGAAACAATGAACATTTTTTGGTAATCAATGTAATGTGGTTAAAACATGTTTAAACAATGCCATAAATCACCCATTTGGGAATGGTAAACATACCACCTATAAAAATGGTGATTTGGGGGATGGTTTGCTATTGTTTTCGCCCTGTGCCTTCAACGTAGGGAGCATCCATGGCAACACATGTCGAGCTTAGCAGCTTGGAAACACATAATTTTATATTGAATAAACAAAAACATTGCAAACACAATGGTAAAGTCTGAACAGGAAAGTGCGTTATTGAGAAAAATTGAACAAAAAACGTGGAACACATAGGTTTTTTGAGAATTTTTGAGCAAGCATGTGTTGAACAAATGTGTGTTTGAGAAATTTTGAGCAACAATATCAAAAATAAGAAGAAGTTAAGCCACCGCAATTAGACCACGGAAGTGTGTAATTGATATTTGCAACATTTCAGAGTCACGGCCTCCCATCTGCATGGTATTGCAGCACTTTAGAGCCACAACCTTCCACTTGCACCCTATTTGCAGCACTTCAGAGAGCCATATACTACTTACAAAATACTTAAGCACTACATGTATTATACTATCTGCATGCTGTTTACATATTACCTATATATATATATACATACTTCTTTTCTACTACCCATAGCGTGCCTATAAACTACTCATACGTTATGCAAGCTATATACCACTCATTTATATCCTACCTCTATCCTACTCATCTACAACTTGTTGGCAGCACGCCAAGAAGCTAAGCCCACGCACCTGCTAAGCTCCAAACGCCATTTTTCCTATCACCCGAGGGCCTACGCTGAAATGTCTGAGAATGAAACACCGCCGGACAAGTCACCTTTCCAAGGCACTGCATGTCACATGAAACAGCCATCAATTCCTAACACTGACCAAACTCTCTCTTGACATCAGTGCCTTTGCTGACTTAGCATGGAAAGTGACACATCCCTTTTGAAACACTTGTTGTAGCACGTTATGGAGACCACTCTTAGTGAGCCCATCAGCACACTGGTGGCGAGTCGGAATCCACAACAGCCTTGCTTTGTCACCTACTGGGGACTTCTCTGCAGTACAGATTTGACGTAAAACAGCAACATGAAGGGCATTGGATTTGTCACCAATAGACTGACCGTCTTTCTTAATGTGATCAAAAACAGACTTACAATCAGTACACATCACGAGAGAGATAAGAGAACCCCAATCCTCTTCATTGCTCCTCACAATGTTCTCACCGAAGAAGACTTCAGACATCAGAACTCGCAAGTAGTGACCCTGACCATGACCCATCAGTGCCGCATGGGTTCGGCTGCGAAACTCGATTGCACAATCCGGCGGTTCGTCTTCGACCGCCACGACAGGAAGTTGCAACGCACTGCATCAGTCCTCTCAAGGTCTGTTCTTTTCACGATGCCTACAACACAACCCTTTTGGGAATACAACTTCTTCTTTTCGCCCAACTCATGTATGTGTTCCGGTCTAATTCGTCTAACTCAACACCAACGCTATTAAAAAGACCAGAATCATGCCAAACAACCATCACACAATCGGTACCCAAATTGCGAAAAGTAAGTGCAACCTCATGTTGTTTAACAATCCTAACAACTTTGTTAGCTTCAATCAAATCAGCAACCTTCAAATGATTAACACGTTTCTGCAACTGGTTGACCATAAAACCAATATCCGGTCTACTTTGAGTAGTGAGCCATTGGAGCGCCCCAACAACCGACCTAAAATCAGATTTCTCTTCAGCGGTGACATCGGCATCCATGTGTTTCTTTCGCTCATTTGAAAGAGGAACCAATTCCAATCGTCCATCGACAAAACCACGTTGTCTCATACGGATAACTTGTTCCCCATCCAAGGTATCCAAAACAATTTCCTTACCGCAATAGTTAATCCCTTCCTTAGCATCTTTGACTTTTGTCCATTCACCGAAGGGAAACCGTTTATGCAGCAATTCAACCGTCTTTTCAACCTGGGGGTTACCATTCGTAGCAACCATAAGGTCATCCACATGAAGCACCAACATGGCATCGGGTTTTCCTTTAAAATCGCGATGGACAAAGAAAGCAGGATCTAACACGCTACGAGTATATCCCATATCAGACATGATGAACTTGGATATTTGCTCGTACCATGCACGTGGAGCGTCGGGGCGGCCGTACACGGGACGTTTGAGACGCAAGATTTGACCTCGTTCGATACCTGGCAGACCTCTTTCGGGAGGGTACATGTACAAAGGTTCGCCTTTCGTTTCCTCACCTTGCAAAAACGCGGACGAGATATCCCCATTCCTCCAGTGATCGACCCACCCAAACGAAGCGACCAAGTGCAAGAAAAGCAAAAGGGTAGAATGCTGAACGGTGGGAGCATCGACCCTGATCTCACCTGTCATGCAATCCGGACAATTCTGACCTTGAACGCACAACCTAGCCTTAGCCCGCACCGGCAAAGCCCTGCCTTCCTCGTCAACAAGACCCGCGTTCTTATTGCGAAAGACGTAGCGCGACCTGAGCACCCTACTCGGCTTCTCCCTGATAACCTGTTGCGAGTCATGTTTTCCCAAAACCTCCACAGCGTCATACTGCATCCAGGAATCCCATTCTTTCTTTTCAGCTATCTGGTACGCTTGTTTGTCTTTTTCGGGTATCCTACTGAAGGGAATCTCCTTATCCAAAGCTTTCTGAGCTTTCCTTTGACTGAGAGAAAGAAAAGCCTCGTGGGAGCCAATTTTCTGTTTCTTCATGCATGCGGGAACCGAATCCAAACAAATCTGCTTACGGGTCCTACTATGGAAAATGGAAATCAAAATATCAGCGGGTCCACCAATGATCAAATCAGAGGAGTTTTCAAGATGGGTCCACCGAACCTCTTCTTCCAACAATCTCCAATTCCCATTCCAATATCCCCAAGTAGTGCGATAAGGGTACCTAGAGGAATCAAACTTGGGGGAAAGAACCCTATAAGCATAAGACTTATAACTGACACAGACCGGACTACCCAAAGCATCCTCTTTCCACCCTGGGACTTTGCACAATGGCAAAAGTTCATCCGGCAAAGCCCGGATTCTGTGTGGATACCCTGGGTGAGTGTCTGCCGGAATGAGTTCCTCATCGCTGTCATGAAGCTCATGTTCAACATCAACATCCATGTCATCATCTTTGATCTTACTTTGCTGGGTCAAATCCTTATACTCATGAGTTTTTGAGGGGTCACCCAAATTACGGAAGATACTCAAAGCTTCTTGGACTTCAGGTTTTCCATATAAAGCCTCTTCCCCAACCGCTTCACGGGTGTGTTCCTGGGCCACAAGAAAGCACCTACCCCCAAAAACAATCCATAAGTTGCTTTGGCCTTGGACACCAACCACCAGAGCCGGACCCAACCATCTTTTGTGGACACCCTTACTACCTTTGATCTTGGTTTCCCGGAAAAAGAAACATCGGTCGCCGATTTGTGGTTCCTTCCATGGCCTAGTTTTGTTCCTAGCCGTTTGATTGATCATGTGCTTGGCTTGAGCTTGAATGTAACCCTGTCTAGCCTCATTCCTAAACTTCAGTCTTTTGGCGAGTTGAGTACCCCGATCACCAACTCCGAAATGAAAGCTACAGGGTTCACCATTCTCTTCGATCTCACCATATAACCGTGGCTCACGACCAAACAACAACTGACTAGGAGAATATCCATGTTCCCTAGCCAGCATGTTTTTAGCCATGGTGACTTCATTAGCCATCCATCCTACTTGTTCAGCATCATGACAATCGTTTTGAATCAACGCTTTTCTCAACATGTCTTTCAGAACACCTCCATGGCGTTCTATTTTTCCATGTTGCCAATGAGCTTGGCCGGCTATCGGAACAACTTGGATACCCGACTCACCCAAGGCTGTGGCAAAAGCTTGCCCTCCTAGACCCGATTCCAAATCAATGGTAACCTCCATGGGTTTTCCAGCCCACTTGACCCAGTCTCGAAAAAAGACATTGATGAACGTGTCAGGACTGTGATTCTCGATCCTAGAGACAAGATGGTACATGGTGGCCCTATCCAGAATAGACATGAACCAATGTCCTTGATGTTTGGAGTCCTTCACATGGAAACAGTCTATATATCATGACCTGATCATTGAAGTGGATGTCGTGTGGGGGAATTCTCACAACCCTGTGGAGCCTAGGTCTCTGGGTCCTGGCACATGAAGCACATTTCAACCATCCAACCGCTTCAACCATACTTTGGGGTGCCCCTCCATTTCTCAAAAACCTCTGAAGATCCTTAGTACCCGGATGACCAAGATTACAATGAAGCTTTTTAATAGCAGTCCTAGCGCCGGGATCAAGTTTGCTACCAACCGGAACTTCAAAAGTAATCCCTGAGTCAAGAGATTCGCCGGGCTCATACTGAGCAACATCCACAGCTCCTACATCGCCACCCTGGTTCGCAAACACACTGTGGTTATGACCCAAAAGCTCATCAACCTTTTGAGGATCCCAAACCAAAAAATCCTTTCCCAAACCATTCCTAAATCTCTTACCAACACTCTGAAGGAGATAATGGATACGTTGGGGGTCTTTACGTTTGATGGTTTGAACAAAACCTCGGTGTAAAGCTTGAGCCATTTCCTTAGTGTACTTCGCGGCATGCTGTGTGACATGTCCTCCCTGACATGGAGCGTGGTGGTGCGAAACCCGTCCCTGACGATTCTCACACCTGAGTGACATGGCATTGGCAATCTCAGGACTGGCGGCTATCCACAAAGTGGGTTTCTTCAAAAACAAGTCGTTTTGGGGGTGTCTCAAACCAAACCTACATCCATGAGAAATACCAATGTTTATCTCAGGCCTGTTGAGCAAGCGTTTGATAGGGGGTTCCTTGAAAGCATGGCTGGCAAGTGGGTTCTCTGCAACGGCGTCGCAGTCATTCTTGATCTGCTCCTCGAAGATCCTTTCGGTCAGCTCCAGAAACGGACGTTCTTCTACTCGAAGTTGGTTCAGTTTCCGTCTTCGCTGAGGTGTACTGTAGTTAACATCGCAAAGCTTGCTCCAAAACTTACGAGGCCATGAGATGATAACCAACCTAGGACGTTCGTTAACAACCAAGTTGAAAACCTCTTCTCTAACAGCAGGATCTTTCAAGTCATGTCCGTACTGCAGATCAATAGGTTGCAGAACATGCCAACCTCTTTTGGAAAACTGCATGCTGACTTCCGCTGCTCCACCAAAAATTTCAAGAACATCAACGCGACGATCGCCAAAAACAAATCTGGAAAATTCACTACCGACAGCAAAAACACAACTGGTAAACAAAACTACGGAAGTCAACAGAGCAGTGCAATTGCCTGCCAGACGTTTCAAGGTCCCCTTCTTCAAATGTTTTCGCTTCTGTTGTCCTTTACGGACCTTTTCTCGAATTACATGCTCGGGTTCCGGACTAGCATGCCACTCACAAGATGTTGGCTCAGTCACTTTCGTGCCGGAGGGGTCATCGCCTCCCAGCTGGAGTCCTGATCTTCCTTCTGAGGAGCTCTCACTGCACGAGGGCGGGCATTGCCATCCATTTCCTCCGATGTGTCCGCCACGGTGGACTTGACACCGAACCCATTCTGAGGCTTTGGATATCCATCCTTTTTGGCAGGTGAGGCCTTGGGCAACTCTGGCGCTGTCCCCATGCTCTTTGTCTCCCTGCAATGAGGAAACGCTAGACAGCTGTAGAACTTCCGGCAGTCTTGGCGATTGATGCGCTCCACCATGTGCACTTTGCACCTGGGACACATCGGATGATCCGGCAGGTCGATCTCCGGAGTCTCCGGAGCCTCCTGACGAACTTCCTCCACATAGTTTGCCAACTCCACAATCAACCGATCTTTGGTCCAGCGAAGGTACTCGTGCTGAGGTGCTGGGTTGCCCTGCAAAGGTACCACACGCTCCATGTAGAGAGTCTGGAGCTCTGCTTTGCCCAATCGTTTCCAATTGCTGGGCAAAGGAGAAGTCTGTTGGGGCTTCGTGGTCTGGTAAATCGTGCGCAAATACTCCACCGTCAACTTCTCCAGGACTTCGGGAGAGATGCTGGTCAGCTGACTGAGGGCATTCACAAAGTCCGCCTTCTTCTTTGGCGCAATGCTCTTGGGCGCCATGATAGTCCAAGCTATCACTTACAAAGACTACTCTGCTTCTAGTCAACTGACGCTTGAGCACACTGTCGTGAGAATTCTGCATATAGTCAGAGTCAGTGGGATTCTCCCTCAACAACCTACTTTTAGTAGACCCTCGGGCATTGTTGGGGGGGATCCACATATCAACCCTGTCCTGACGACATCTGCCGAAAGCCACTTCATGGTTGGACTCAGCAAAGGCAGTCCAGTCAAGCTTCATGAGGCATCCCATCATGTAACCTTCGCCGCAAAGGATCTTGAAGCCAATGTGCCCCGTGTCGGTGTGCACCATGCCCACGTCAGCGCCCAAAGCACCAAAATGGTAGGCGTCCTTACCGAAGTCTACCACAGTCTTGAGGGATCGTAGTACCTTGGAACTGATGAGCAAGGGGACGTCCTGCTCAATCAGTCTTGGCTTGTCCGACGAACACTGGAAAAATGATCGCACAGAAAGCGTTGATCCGGGGTCCGTCACCAAAACGAAAAGGCTGGCAGTCTGTAGTGATGGTGAATGGGATCCCTTTCTCGGACAACTTCTTCACATGGTCCATCACCCACCGTTGACCAGCCACCGTCCTTGCGCAACATGTGTCTGCCAAAGCTACTCCATCAACAGCCTCTCGAAGGGAAGCCGCTGTAGCTAAGACCACACTTTGCAGAGTGTGCTCCTCCTCAGTCTGGTCTTTGACATGAACAATGAACGCATGGTCGGAGTCATCATCAGAAGGTGGATCTTGGGCAACCACGAAAACTGGCTTGGTCTTCGGATGGCTCTCCTGGAAGTACGGGCACGTCTTGTCTTCGTGCCAATGTCCATATCGGGTTTCACCCCTTGATTTGCACGCTGCGCATGGCATACGTGCCTTCATCTCCTGGATCCTTTTGGCTCTGTCTTCATCGGTCTCATCTTTGCGAAACCCTCTGTTTCTGTCAGCAGCTGCCCTTTTGCGGGCTGCATGAGTCATCAAAACCTCGGCTTCCAACTCTAACTGGTCAGCCTCATCATGTTCATCAGCATCTCCCTCTTGACCAGTATCAGCTGATGCAGAAACAGGCTGATCCTCTTGATCTACTGCATGGACTCGGTGCGATCCTTTCGAACCACCCGACTTGGGAAACCACACTTTCTGTCCCCTCTTTCCTCCTCCTGCACCTTGGGAACAATCGCCACTAAGGCCTGGCGTAGTTTGTTGTAGTCGTATACTCCACCGGCAGCACTGATCACCTGGCGCTTCAGGCTCTCGTCCAGGTTGGCCTTCTGCAAGAACCAGAATGCGAGGTTGGTGCCCGTCAAAGGCGTCCCGCACTCCTTGAGTCGAAGGCACTGTGCACGGAAAGCCGTGTCAAAAGTGGTGAACTGCTGACCTTTCGGCCGTCTGAACTTCTCATAGAACTCCGTCATGGTGTCAGCCACACGCAAATGCTCCAGAGGTTCTAGTTCCTACCATAGGTGCTCCAAAAGTTTTTCGACTCCTTGGTCACAACGAAGACTGGCTAAATCGAGAGTCCATGCTTGCCCTGTGAGCTTCTCCACCAACTTGCCTGCCCTGTAGCTAGGATGAATCGATGTGTTCGTTTCAAACAGCTTCACTCTTCCCACATACTCTCTCATACTGATCTGGCCATCATGTACTGGAATGTGTTCCTTTCCGGTGAACGGTTTCTTGCCGTCCACTTGAGACAGGGAAGACTGTTTTCCTGTCTGACTACCATTTTCATCAGGCATCTCATCTGCCTCCAAACCGCCTCCTTCCTCGCTCTTCTCACACGCCTCTTGCTTGAAGTCTCGGCTCCGGGCTTCACTGGAACAAGAGGCTGACCCGCTACCTTGAGGTTCAGAAGTAGTTTGCTGCCCCCACCATACGCAAAATGCGCGGTCCGGGATGATCCATCTCTTTGAGATACAAGTCTGGATTCCTTCATCGAGGGTCTTTCCCCAGACCCACATTTGCGGAGTCCAGTGCCACTTGCCATCAAAAGATTGCGACTGCCTAGCCGCTTCGCTTCTTCCAGAATCACTGTGTGAACTATCAGGATTCCATGATCCCCAAAAGCCCGTGCTAGCAGTTTCAGCACTAGCCCTTCTTCCACTCCAGCCTGCCCACTGGTCCTCATCTTCTTCAACGGCCGCTTGGCCAAATGCCACTCCATCGGAGTAAAAACTGGTGGCCTGCATGACCTGGATCGATAGCTCCGCGCTTACCAATGTTTGGCAGCAAGCCTAAGAAGCTAAGCCCACGCACCTGCTAAGCTCCAAATGCAATTTTTCCTATCACCCGAGGGCCTACGCTGAAATGTCTGAGAATGAAACACCGCCGGACAAGTCACCTTTCCAAGGCACTGCATGTCACATGAAACAGCCATCAATTCCTAACACAACTGACATGCTGCATCAACGCCCCATCCCGATACCTCATATGAATGATGCATATACATAATAATGATAATAATAGTAATGTGGGATACAGATTAGTGTGGGGATACAGAATTGTCCACAGACTCCAAAATTATTTTGTAACTTTGGAAATGATCGAGGGGTACAGTTTTGTGTCCACAGGATTTTGGTGTAAGTTTTTTTTTCATTTTTTTTTGTTTTTTAGTTTTTACTTGTTTTTTATTTTTATTTTCAATTAAAATAATTTTTATTTTTAATTATTTTTTATTTTATTTTACATTATTTTTTATTTTTATTTTTAATTATAATAATTTTTAATTTAATTTTTTATTTTATTTTAAATTATTTTTTATTTTTATTTTTAATTATAATAATTTTTAATTTAATTATTTTTTATTTTATTTTAAATTATTTTTTATTTTTATTTTTAATTATAATAATTTTTAATTTAATTATTTTTTATTTTATTTTAAATTATTTTTTATTTATATTTTTAATTATAATAATTTTTAATTTAATTATTTTTTATTTTATTTTAAATTATTTCTTACTTTTATTTTTAATTATAATAATTTTTAATTTAATTATTTTTATTTTTAATTATATTTTTTTTATTGTTTTTTAAAAATGTGTCAGGATACACAATTGTGTCATTGTGTCAGGATACACAATTGTGTCTTGGTCTTTTTTTGTTGTTCAAACATTTTTCATTTTTTTCATTTTTTAAAGCTTTTTTTTTTACTTTTTATTTTCCATCATTGAAATTTTCCAGATGCCTTCCACAGAAAATTACATCCAGGTACACAATAGTGTGGTTTGTTTGGAGGGTACACTATTGTGTCCAGCTGCTTTCCTGAGGTCATGATTTTTTGATTTTTTCAATCATTTCCTTTACCTTTTCCTTTGCTAAAGTTTTTTCTTTTAATTAATTACTTTCTTAGTTTCTTTCATTTGATATTCTCAGAAATGCCCAGTTTCCCAGCATATATGATGCCTGATTAAAACCCAATTAAAAAACCATCACTCAAACAATTTTTCAAGGGGGTAGTCCATGAGCAACCCTGATACATAATAGTGTGGTTTGTTTGGAGGGTACACTATTGTGTCCAGCTGCTTTCCTGAGGTCATGATTTTTTGATTGTTTCAATCATTTCCTTTACCATTCCTTTGCTAAAGTTTTTTCTTTTAATTACTTAATTACTTTCTTAGTTTCTTTCATTTGATATTCTCAGAAATGCCCAGTTTTCCAAAATATATGATGCCTTATTAAAACCCAATTAAAAAACATCACTCAAACAATTTTTCAAGGGGGTAGTCCATGAGCAACCCTGATACACAATAGTGTGGTTTGTTTGGAGGGTACACTATTGTGTCCAGCTGCTTTCCTGAGGTCATGATTTTTTGATTTTTTCAATCATTCCCTTTACCTTTTCCTTTGCTAAAGTTTTTTTCTTTTAATTACTTAGTTACTTTCTTAGTTTCTTTCATTTGAAATTCTCAGAAATGCCCAGTTTCCCAAAATATATGATGCCTTATTAAAACCCAATTAAAAAGCATCACCCAAACAATTTTTCAAGGGGGTAGTCCATGAGCAACCCTGATACACAATAGTGTGGTTTGTTTGGAGGGTACACTATTGTGTCCTGCTGCTTCCTGAAGTGATTTTGTTTTTTTTGCAATCATTTCCTTTACCTTTTCCTTTGCTAAAGTTTTTTCCTTTTAATTAATTAATTACTTTCCTAGTTTCTTTCATTTGATATTCTCAGACATGCCCAGTTTCCCAAAATATATGATGCCTTATTAAAACCCAATTAAAAAACATCACCCAAACAATTTTTCAAGGGGGTAGTCCATGAGCAACCCTGATACACAATAGTGTGGTTTGTTTGGAGGGTACACTATTGTGTCCAGCTGCTTCCTGAGGTGATTTTGTTTTTTTTGCAATCATTTCCTTTACCTTTTCCTTTGCTAAAGTTTTTTCCTTTTAATTAATTAATTATACTTCTTAGTTTCTTTCATTTGATATTCTCAGAAATGCCCAGTTTCCCAAAATATATGATGCCTTGTTAAAACCCAATTAAAAAACATCACCCAAACAATTTTTCAAGGGGGTAGTCCATGAGCAACCCTGATACACAATAGTGTGGTTTGTTTGGAGGGTACACTATTGTGTCCAAATGCTTCCTGGTGTGATGTTTTTTTTCAAGCACTCCCTTTACCTTTTCCTTTGCTAAAGCTTTTTTCTTGTATGGTATTTCTATGGTATTACTATTGGATTCCTATGGAATTCCTATGGGGTTTCCATGATGTTTCTATGATATTTCTGGAGGATTTCTATGGGATTTCTGAAGGGGTGCTATGGGAGTTCTATGGTATTCTTATGGGATTTCCATTGGATTCCTATGGTATTTCTATTGGGTTCCTATGGAATTTCTATTGGATTCCTGTGGGATTTCCAAGGTATTTCCATGATGTCTCTAAGATATTTCTATGGGATTATTATTGGAATTCTCATGGGATTTCTTTTGTGGTTCCTATGCTATTCCATGTTATTTCTATGATCTTTCTATGGTATTTCTGTGAGATTCCTATGGGATTTCCATGGTATTTCTATGATATTTCTTTGGGACTACTATTGGATTTCTATGGGATGTCGATTGAAAGTAAATTGGCAGTAAAATGAAATCAATTCAAAGTAACTTGAAATCAATTGAAAGTAACTTCAAATCAATTCAAAATAAATTGAAATCAATTGAAAGTAACTTCAAATCAATTGAAAGTAAATTGAAAGTAAATTGAAATCAATTCAAAGTAACTTGAAATCAATTGAAAGTAAATTGAAATCAATTGAAAGTAAATTGAAATCAATTCAAAGTAACTTGAAATCAATTGAAAGTAACTTCAAATCAATTGAAAGTAAATTGAAATCAATTGAAAGTAACTTCAAATCAATTGAAAGTAAATTGAAATCAATTGAAAGTAACTTCAAATAAATTGAAAGTAAATTGAAATCAATTGAAAGTAACTTCAAATCAATTGAAAGTAACTTGAAATCAATTGAAAGTAACTTCAAATCAATTGAAAGTAAATTGAAATCAGTTGAAAGTAACTTCAAATCAATTGAAAGTAAATTGAAATCAATTGAAAGTAACTTCAAATCAATTGAAAGTAAATTGAAATCAATTGAAAGTAACTTCAAATCAATTGAAAGTAAATTGAAATCAATTGAAAGTAACTTCAAATCAATTGAAAGTAAATTGAAATCAATTGAAAGTAACTTCAAATCAATTGAAAGTAAATTGAAAGTAAATTGAAATCAATTCAAAGTAACTTGAAATCAATTGAAAGTAACTTGAATTCAATTGAAAGTAACTTGAGATCAATTGAAAGTAAATTGAAATCAATTGAAAGTAAATTGAAATCAATTCAAAATGAATTGAAATCAATTGAAAGTAAATTGAAATCAATTTAAATCTAATTCAAATCAATTGAAAGTAAATTGAAATCAATTCAAAATAAATTGAAATCAATTGAAAGTAAATTGAAATCAATTCAAAGTAACTTCAAATCAATTGAAAGTAAATTGAAATCAATTCAAAATAAATTGAAATCAATTGAAAGTAAATTCAAATCAATTGAAAGTAAATTGAAATCAATTCAAAATAAATTGAAATCATTTGAAAGTAAATTGAAATCAATTCAAAGTAACTTCAAATCAATTGAAAGTAAATTGAAATCAATTCAAAGTAACTTCAAATCAATTCAAAATAAATTGAAATCAATTGAAAGTAAATTGAAATCAATTTAAATCTATCATTTTTTTGATTTCACCGTATTGCGTACCCGGTACCTTGGTTTTTTTACATTATTCTGTATCCAAAATTTGTTTTGGGGGGGGGCCTCCCCACACTAATCTGTAACCTACATTAATAATAATTATAAATATAAATATATACACACGTGTGTACATATCTGTATTTTTGTATGTATAGGGTATAGGTATACTACGAACATACTCTATATTATATGTGCTGTCTATGATACTATATATATACTCTATATATATACTCTATATATTTACATATCATATATATATATATATGTACGTATGTACTACCTATAGACGACGTGTAGTATACTACCTTCAGAATACTGTTACAAATACATAGACACTATTATATAGCACACATATACTACTTGTTTGGATTCACTAGCTATGACAAAATCCTTGTACATCTGCACCCACCCTCCAACTCCAACCCACACCGCAGAGGGGATCCCCTGGATCCCCTGGATCCCCTGGGCGGCCCGGACAGCTTCAGAGGTTCCAGGTCCGGCTTTTCGAGGGGCTTGGAATGTCCAAGCAACCGGGCAGTCAGCAAAGCACTGTCCATTTTGATTGCCTCAGTATGCCCCTGAGGTGCTAAGATGTGCTAAGTTGGTAGGTATGGCCTCATAACTCCAATAACTAAAACTTATGGTAGGTATATCATGGTATATCTATAGTTCATGGGGTTATAGACCAACTGTGTAACCATAGGCAGTTGATTGGGAGGCAAAGCTATTTGAAAACTGCACGCAAATTCATTGTGAAATATTGTGAACGTTTCACATTGTTGGATCCATTTAGCACCAACATTGGATAACATTGGCAAAAATGCGCAAAAACGCATGCGCTCCTCCACTTGTCTCTGCTCGTCTTTGGTCCACGTGATCTTGCCGTCCTGGCCATGGGCCAATTTGGATCTCTGTTTCAGATGGATTTTATGGAGCTTTCCAGGTTTCCTACAATGGGGGTACATGAGTGAAATCCTCAAGCATACTGGAATTGGATGGGATTATATGGGATTGGATTCCTGAAAAATAGCAAGGTCAAATTCGTCGGCTATGTAGTGTGGGTCAACCCTTCCGAAAGCAGCTTTGATCTCAATATTATTACAAAGGACAAATAACAAATATGGACAAATCTGAACAGCCTCAAGATTAAGAGACGAAGCAGGGTCGGCCCTGTGCCTCTTCGGTGATTTTTATTTCGGTTAATTCATCACTCTTCACACCTAGCACGCACCGGAAAGCGATAAAAAAAAGACCTGAACTGAGCTCTTTTTGAATAATTAATTCTATTTGAAAAAACGGCGCAATGTTCTTTATAATGATGCATGTTGCATTCGGCGAACAGTTCACCCACCGCATTTTCTGCACCTTCCGGATGCTTCTCTGTAGCATCGCCCTCTTTCTTTTTTTTTTCGCTCGCTCTTCTTCATCATCCACAATCTTCTTCCATGCCTTTTCTGTCATGTCATCAATTACCTTCTGTTTAATTTTGTCAGCCTCGGCCGCATGAAAGTGGGGAGGCAGACTGTCAACAGAGACGTCAGAACGACTTCACAGCTGAGTTCTGAGCTACTTTGCGATCTTCGTCGTTTGACGATAGCATTCTGAACAGCTCGTCCACTTTCTGGCAGAATTTGTGCTTTTTGGGGGTACTTAGGGGTTCGACCTCCCGATCCGTCAACCCAAAAAAACTTCACGCACATAGTGGGAAGGTTCTTGTTCTGCCCCAAGGTCTCTTAAGAACGAATCAGAGAACAAGTTCCAAGCAGATTTAATCCAAAAACCAACGGAGCTACCCAAAGCTCATGCATCCCCTGGAAACCTAGCCACGAAAAAGGTCTTCAGACTGCAAAAAAACACACATTGGAATCCATTGGAATCCTGTGGACCTACTGGTGAACCAATCATCAGACATGGAAAAGTATACCCCATCTGCAATTTGAAGATGATGTCTTATCATTATGAAGTATGAACATGTATGAACCACGCACACTGGATCTGTCCCTTACATTCCCTTACCAGCTGTGTTTTGCTACCCCCGCCCCGTAACCCCTGCACCTGCACATAGGCGTATCCAAGTTCACGAGAACTCTTCGGTATGTTCTTGTTCACGGTCGCATAACTCAGGGAGACTTGGCACTTCTGCGGCAAACCGGGGTGTGTGGTGGCAGTAGCCCCAGATTTTTTGGTTGTTTGGTATCCTGTCACCAGCTAACAAAGTCTTGTTGTGTACATGTCCACTGATGCAACGTGTATATATCTGTCGTCTACAGTGTCTCTTGTGCATTTTTTTGGCGCAAACATCTCGTGTCCAGGACACTGAAATCGCTCGCGCCGCAGGGCGTCCAGTACCAAAATCACCGGGCGCTCGCTGCATCGCTCTGCAGATTGTTTCAACAGCAGCAAACCACCTGCGAAGCCCACCAGAGTTCCAACAGCTTCCACGTGCTTCAAATCTTCGTGATATACATTGGCACTTTGGGGTCATCACGGCCACCTTGAATCCCAGGATTGCTCGATAAACTACAGGAACGCCCTTTATTTTCTGGGAACACAGGTGCCGGGGCACCATTTGGGCCACCCTCCACCAGCATCCAACAGCGATTTCGCACGGCTGCACGGACAATGACATCCTAAGCACGGGCCGTGTCAATTCGTCCAACTACGTCCCATGTGGGATGATGTTTACAATCCATTTACGAAAATGTTGGCAGTGGCAAATCAATCAAGCAATGTGGTAAACCGATATATGTAAACCACATTAAACATCATTAAACCACATTGGGGGTTGTTTATTGGTTTACCACCGTGTTTCATGAAAAATCCTCGCAGCCCATTGGACCATCGGGCGCTCCGCCATCGGGCATCCAATTGCGATGCAAATTGCTCTGATTCTCGTGGATGATAGCCACAAACAGCGACAAACATTGACCATATATTATATCTATATCAAATTGATATATCATTTGACCATTCTAACATTATATCATATATTATATCTAATATTTGGAACATATGGAACAATAATATTTGGAACAAACAAACTGACAATAGAATATATTTAGACTATGGAACAAAAAAGGTCCACGTGAACTGTATTCAAAAGCTTCTGTCGTCCCAAATAATACTAGTTGATATACTAGTTGGTTAGTAGAATTTTCTAGACTGGAGTGTGATAACTGTGATAACCCCTATTCTATTGGCAGCACAACTGCCTAAAATCATCAATCAACAGGATTTATGAATATGGTTCAGATGAATTGCCCGTGCGACCCGCCCCAGAGAGCCAAGCAGCTATGAGATTACCTGAGTTCTGAAGCGCGAAGCACAGACTGTGAAGCAAGGCAGGGGCAAAACAGAATTAATATATGAAGCGATATGTATACATAAACCATCATAAACTATTGTTGGCTAATCTGGATAATGTTTTGAGTCTTCAAAAGACTTCTAGTGTGGAGCTGGCCTGCACTTGTTCAACACACCCCACAGCCTTAGGGCCAGCCAAAACATCACTGCTTGCAAGGGCACTCAGGGACTTGTAGAGGAATTCATTCAATAGGTTGAGTGCCTTTTCCTCGAGTTTTGCCTGCTCTTTTTCGTCCATGGCTTCACCCTTCTTCTGCTTTTCTCTGAGTTCTTTGAGATGTGAATCGAAGTGGTTGTAGTATTTGTAAAGCTCCTTAGTCCAACAAATTGGTCGGCAAGGGACATAGCAAAAAGGGGAAATTTCCCATCTCTTTATTCACCAACGAAGAGGGTTCCGGTTTCGGTTTCAATTTTCCCTTCAACCAATGGGATTGGCATGGACTGCTACCAGGGCCAAGGCACTGGCTCTTCCCCCGTCCTCTTGAAGGCCTCTCTAAACTTGGCAATCTCTTCTCTGGCCAGCAAGTGCTTTGGGTGTGCGAAACCTGAGGCAGAAACTCTGAGTGGCAATAGATATGACTCTATGACATTTGCTCATGCACCAGGCACCAGGACAACCGTAACCTGTTTCCTGTTTGGTGCCCCTCAGTGTGATTGGCAGAACCCTGAACTGCAGGCGTGCCTGATTGAAACTTGATCAGGAGCTGTGGCCTTGCCAAAAACAGCAGCAAGATTGGATGCCTAGACCAGAAAACCTTCTGGAATCAAACTGCAAAGCCCTTCAACAAAAGTTAAAGCTCTTGCCCGAGTAGCGCTGGACAACTTGTGATCCTTCAATGGGGTGATTCAAGGCAGAATCCACACGAAACCGTGTTTTTTTCCCAAATGTATTCATTTATATATCATATTTATATTTGTGTTTATTTATATATGTATATATATATATATATACGCGCAACGCCTGGGTTCTGCCCAGGCGTTGCAGCGTATATATGTCCCATTCACGAACAAATGATGTTGCAAATTCCCGTAATTCCTATGGGAAAAATAACACAGGTACTAGAGACTATCAAACAAACAAGGTCAAAACACCCGAAATTCCTATGGGAAAAACAAAAACGGCATAACACCTGCAATTCCTATGGAAAAAACAACAAAGGTACTAGCAAATTTTAAACTCTCAAATCGTGAAAATTAAAATTCAATTAGGAAGATCAACAAAGATATTAGGGAATATTAAATTCCCACCCCCGTTAAACCTTAAATTCCCATGGGAAAAACAACAAAGGTACTAGGGACTATTAAAAAAAAAATCAAAACACCCGAAATTCCTATGGGAAAAACAAAAACCATATTAGGGAATATTAAACTAAACTTTACATGCAATTGGGAAGATCAACAAAGACATTAGGGAATATTAAACTCCCACCCCCGTTAAACTTTACATGCACTTGGGAAGATCAACAAAGATATTAGGGAATATTAAACTCCCACCCCCGTTAAACTTTACATGCACTTGGGAAGATCAACAAAGATATTAGGGAATATTAAACTCCCACCCCCGTTAAACTTTACATGCAACTGGGAAGATCAACGAAGATATTACGGAATATTAAACTCCCACCCCCGTTAAACTTTACATTCCATTGGGAAGATCAACAAAGATATTAGGGAATATTAAACTCCCACCCCCGTTAAACTTTACATGCAATTGGGAAGATCAACAAAGATATTAGGGAATATTAAACTCCCACCCCCGTAATGATGATGATGATGATGATGATGATGATGATGATGATGATAATGCTGATGTTGATGATCATGACGATGATGTTGATGATGTTGTTGATGATGATGATGATGAAGATGATGATGATGCGTCGCCCGTCGTCATCGCGGGTCCGGGCAAAACCCAGGCATTTGCCCTATATATATATATATTTGTGGGTTCCTGAAAACGCTCCGTCAAATCAATCCAATAAATCCTGAACAACTTTACGTTTTAACTTTTTCGTTGTGCCTTTGCATGTTCCAATGGCGCAAGATGGTGTCAAAGAGCTCCGTCGACTTGCTGTTGACGTCCTAAACACCACAACTAGGACGGCGGATCCACACGAAAGCTGTACTACCATATTTTACCCAACTTCAAATAGCTGAGTAGCTGCATAATCCGATGTTGGCACATACACGAACTCTTGAAATCCTTGGCTGAAACACAGGGTGGACAACACAGCGCCGTTTTGCAACGACTGCGGAAAGTGGCTGTCAGGATTGAAAACCTATCTCCACAAGTCGTCGCATCCATATTTGATGCCTGCAATCCCATCATATATTTCATAACTTCTGCTGATGAGTTTCGTCCATCGGTGGAGAACTTCCCATGCATTAGTGAAGGCACCTTTGCAAACAAACAACACGGATTTCTTGTACGAAGACGTCAATCCACTGGTGCTGGTGATGAAGTCCAGGCTGAAATCATGTTCAGCCCTGGTCTGTGTGACGTGCCTCTGGTTTCAACTTCTCATCTGCTTGTTTCGCTTGCTTATTCTCCTGAAACAAAGACTTGCTTTCCACAAATCAGCATCTCAAAATCAGCATTGCTTGCCCTCCAGACGTCTTGTTCCTTTAGCCGTATCATCAAGCAGAAACGGCTTTGTCGCTGGTATCGTTGCTGCCAAAACAAAGAAACGACCGCTTTACAGGGTTTCATACATGATCAGACATGATTTCTCGCTCGGTCTTTGCTGAGAACAGTTGTTGGTTCGATAGGGCTACCCCTTTTAACCATTGATTTCCCTCTCTCAAACATGCCCAATAACGATGATAATTTGGACCTCTCCGTGCTATACAAACTCCCCAGTTGGATTCAAATGAGTCCATCGGTGGAGAATTTCCCAGGCATTAGTGAAGGCACCTTTGCAAACAAACAACACGGATTTCTTGTACGAAGACGTCAATCCACTGGTGCTGGTGATGAAGTCCAGGCTGAAATCATGTTCAGCCCTGGTCCGCGTGACGTGCCTCTGGTTTCAACTTCTCATCTGCTTGTTTCGTTTGCTTATTCTCCTAAAACAGAAACTCGTTTTCCAATGCTATCTAACTTAATTATACCATCTGAGATTCAGAAAATGGAGGTTGCAGAAATGTTGAGTTGAAAGTGTACAAACAAGACAAAAAAAATCAAAGTTGGTCCTCATTTGCCGTCTTCTCCTTCGGCTTAATCTTATCATCTTTTCCGTGCACATCCTTAGAAGCTTCCTGGGGAGCAGCAGTTTCCACTGCTATCAGCGAGCTGAGGACGTGCTTCACGGTGCCTGGTTCCGTGGGCCCCGGGGCAAGCACCTCCGCCGCACTTGGGGGCACCGGTGATCCAGGAACTTCGTGCTCATCCAGCCCAGCTCCAAGTTCCACGTCCCGCTCCTATCGCATTCGCAACATGTCGCACCTAGGGGGATCCAACACGATTCCCACAATGTAATCCGCCGACCCCGGCCTTCGCCAAGGCAGGGGCGGCGCCTGGGACCACCGGAGGTGTGGAACCTGCTTTGTCACGGCCATGGCCCTCACATTGTCCAAGGTCGTTCCAGCAACAACTGCTTGTCTGTGTTTAAGCGGTTTGCCAAGCTTCAAAGGCCTCATCCAAGGTCGTTCCAGCATTTTCAGTAGCAACATCAACGATTTCTATGGGCCATATGAACAATAGCTGTGTGAAATTGCTAGAGGATAAGCATAGGGTCAAAACCTGGTGTATATACATATATGTATATGTATTTATATATAAATATGTATCTATGTATATATATATATATGTATATATATAAATATGTATCTATGTATATATATATATGTATATATAATATATATATATATACATATATATATATATGTGTGTATATATATATATGTATATATATATATGTATATATATATATATATACATATGTACGACCGTCAAAACTCAATTCATGTGGTGAGGTCATGGCATCGCTTCACAAGGCCCCCTATCGCTACACACAGTCCCAGCACCCTTTCACCAACTAGGCAGAATTGCTGCTAGAAGAGGAGGATCCAGATGAGGAATCGGATTCTTATTCCTTTTGCGCTGGTATCTCCAGGGAAATTCAAACTTTTACGTGATCACCAAGGCTGACGTCGACAGCTTCAGCTAGACACCAGCCGGACTCACTGCAGGTCATCTGACCTCGGAGGCTGCCCTTGGCTTGTGTTGGCTTGTCTTGGCTTGTCTTGCCTGTGCTGCCTTGTTTCCGGCACCTTTTTTTCTTCACCCCGCCTCCTTTGCAACCTAATACCACGCCAAAATGAATCGGCAAAACCCTGACCAAATGAACCCTTTAGTCATCTGCTTGTTTCGTTTGCTTAATTCTCCTAAAACAGAAACTCGTTTTCCAATGCTATCTAACTTAATTATACCATCTGAGATTCAGAAAATGGAGGTTGCAGAAATGTTGAGTTGAAAGTGTACAAACAAGACAAAAAAAATCAAAGTTGGTCCTCATTCCCCGTCTTCTCCTTCGGCTTAATCTTATCATCTTTTCCGTGCACATCCTTAGAAGCTTCCTGGGGAGCAGCAGTTTCCACTGCTATCAGCGAGCTGAGGACGTGCTTCACGGTGCCTGGTTCCGTGGGCCCCGGGGCAAGCACCTCCGCCGCACTTGGGGGCACCGGTGATCCAGGAACTTCGTGCTCATCCAGCTCAGCTCCAAGTTCCACGTCCCGCTCCTATCGCATTCGCAACATGTCGCACCTAGGGGGATCCAACACGATTCCCACAATGTAATCCGCCGACCCCGCCAAGGCAGGGGAGGCGCCTGGGACCACCGGAGGTGTGGAACCTGCTTTGTCACGGCCATGGCCCTCACATTGTCCAAGGTCGTTCCAGCAACAATTGCTTGTCTGTGTTTAAGCGGTTTGCCAAGCTTCAAAGGCCTCATCCAAGGTCGTTCCAGCAACAATGGCTTGTCTTTGTTTAAGCGGTCTGCCAAGTCTCAAAGGCCTCAAACGCGCCGCGGCAGCTCCCACGATCAAACCCTCCCGCAGGCCTTTCGAAGGCAACTCTCGCAGCTACACGCCCCAGCCATCTGTTTTCAAAGGCGTTCAAGCCTGCCGTTTGCCCGCCCTCAAACGCTTCAAACCCTTCAAACCCTCCCACAGGCCTTTCCAAGGCAACTCTCGCAGCTACACGCCCCAGCCATCTGCTTTTAAGGCCGTTCAAGCCTGCCGTTTGCCCGCCCTCAAACCCGTTCCAGCAACAATTGCTTGTCTGTGTTTAGGCGGTTTGCCAAGCTTCAAAGGCCTCATCCAAGGTTGTTCCAGCAACAATGGCTTGTCTTTGTTTAAGTGGTCTGCCAAGTCTCAAAGGCCTCAAACGCGCCGCGGCAGCTCCCACGATCAAACCCTCCCGCAAGCCTTTCGAAGGCAACTCTCGCAGCTACACGCCCCAGCCATCTGTTTTTCAGGCCATTCAAGCCATGGCTTCTTCTGGGCGGTCCAGCCTGCCGTTCGCTAGGCGTTACTCGCTTCAAACCCTTCAAACGCTTAAACCTCCGCTTGGCATGCTTAATCCCGCAGCCAACAGGCACCCCAAGGCCACATCAATGGCTTCTTCTGGGCGTCCAGGCCTGCCGTTTGCCAGGCCTTAAACGCTTAAAACGCTTAATACCCTTAAAACCCTGCAAAAGGTTCTCGGAACGCCCAACCGCGCAGGCAAAAGCTACCCCAAGGCCACATCAACGGCTTCTTCTGGGCGTTCAAGCCTGCCGTTCGCCAGGCGTTATACGCTTGAAACCCTTCAAACGCTTAAACATCTTCTTGGCATGCTTAATCCCGCAGCCAACAGGCACCCCAAGGCCACATCAATGGCTTCTTCTGGGGCCTTAAACGCTTCAAACGCTTAAAACCCTGCAAAAGGTTCTCGGAACGCCCAACCGCGCAGGCAAAAGCTACCCCAAGGCCACATCCATGGCTTCTTCTGGGCGGTCCAGCCTGCCGTTCGCCAGGCGTTATACGCTTGAAACCCTTCAAACGCTTAAACATCTTCTTGGCATGCTTAATCCCGCAGCCAACAGGCACCCCAAGGCCACATCAATGGCTTCTTCTGGGCGTCCAGGCCTGCCGTTTGCCAGGCCTTAAACGCTTAAAACGCTTAATACCCTTAAAACCCTGCAGAAGGTTCTCGGAACGCCCAACCGCGCAGGCAAAAGCTACCCCAAGGCCACATCAACGGCTTCTTCTGGGCGTTCAAGCCTGCCGTTCGCCAGGCGTTATACGCTTGAAACCCTTCAAACGCTTAAACATCTTCTTGGCATGCTTAATCCCGCAGCCAACAGGCACCCCAAGGCCACATCAATGGCTTCTTCTGGGGCCTTAAACGCTTCAAACGCTTAAAACCCTGCAAAAGGTTCTCGGAACGCCCAACCGCACAGGCAAAAGCTACCCCAAGGCCACATCCATGGCTTCTTCTGGGCGGTCCAGCCTGCCGTTCGCTAGGCGTTACACGCTTCAAACCCTTCAAACACTTAAACATCCGCTTGGCATGCCTCATCCCGCAGCCAACAGGCACCCCAAGGCCACATCAATGGCTCCTTCTGGGCGTTCAAGCCTGCCGTTTGCCAGGCCTTAAACGCTTAAAACGCTTAAAACCCTTTAAACACTTCAAAAGCTTCAAAAACCTCTTGGAACGCCCAACCGCGCAGGCAAAAGCTACCCCAAGGCCACATCCATGGCTTCTTCTGGGCGGTCCAGCCTGCCGTTCGCCAGGCGTTATACGCTTGAAACCCTTCAAACGCTTAAACATCTTCTTGGCATGCTTAATCCCGCAGCCAACAGGCCTGCCGTTTGCCAGGCCTTAAACGCTTAAAACCCTTAAAACCCTGCAAAAGGTTCTCGGAACGCCCAACCGCGCAGGCAAAAGCTACCCAACGCCACATCAATGGCTTCTTCTGGGCGTTCAAGCCTGCCGTTCGCCAGGCGTTACACGCTTGAAACCCTTCAAACGCTTAAACATCTTCTTGGCATGCTTAATCCCGCAGCCAACAGGCACCCCAAGGCCACATCAATGGCTTCTTCTGGGCGTCCAAGCCTGCCGTTTGCCAGGCCTTAAACGCTTAAAACGCTTAAAACCCTTTAAACGCTTCAAAAGCTTCAAAAACATCTTGGAACGCCCAACCGCGCAGGCAAAAGCTACCCCAAGGCCACATCCATGGCTTCTTCTGGGCGGTCCAGCCTGCCGTTCGCTAGGCGTTACACGCTTCAAACCCTTCAAGCACTTAAACATCCGCTTGGCATGCCTCATCCCGCAGCCAACAGGCACCCCAAGGCCACATCAATGGCTTCCTATGGGCGTCCAAGCCTGCCGTTTGCCAGGCCTTAAATGCTTAAAAGGCTTAAAACGCTTAAAACCCTGCAAAAGGTTCTCGGAACGCCCAACCGCGCAGGCAAAAGCTACCCCAAGGCTAGATCAATGGCTTCTTCTCGGCGTTCAAGCTTGCCGTTTACGACCTTTCTCCTTCACAACGCCGTCCTCGACAGAAACCTGGTTCCCACAGACCGTTCGATGGTTTATTTGCCCTGTCTTCACGTCACTGGCCACATTCCCTTTGCAAGCGGGGCAAATGTAAACATACGCTTTCTCCTTCACAACGCCGTCCTTCACAGAAAACTGGTTCCCACAGACCGTTCGATGGTTTATTTGCCCTGTCTTCACGTCACTGGCCACATTCCCTTTGCAAGCGGGGCAAACGTAAACATACGCTTTCTCCTTCACAACGCCGTCCTTCACAGAAAACTGGTTCGACCGTTCGATATGTTCGATGGTTTAAATGCCCTGTCTTCACGTCACTGGCCACATTCCCTTTGCAAGCGGGGCAAATATAAACATACGCTTTCGCAACAACCTGCGCGTCCCACACCTGGAAACGGTTACCACATGCGCGCCGGTGATTTACCTGGCCCGTGCGTATACTGCTCCTCAAGACTTTTGGCAAGCGGGACAAACATATTGGAAACTCTTGCCTTTCCTCGCTGCTTTTGCTTCATTTGCCAGCAACGTCACCGTCTCCGTCGCGCTGGCATTGTTCTGCTGTTTGCAGCTCATTTCTGCCTGCCTGTCTGTGCTTCTTTCTGTTCCATCGTCTTCTCTACGTTGCTTTGCGTGCGGCGGGGCTTCCTGCATTTGGGCGATATCCTGTTCTCTTTTCCGTTTTCGTTCCACGACGGCAGCCCAACCATCAGCCATCGGCCGCACCGCCCTCTTCCTTCCGTTGCTGTCTTCCCGTTTGCCACGTACATCTGCAGGCCCTTCTGTGGTCATTTCTGTTCCGTTCTCTTGTCTGTGATGTATTGCCTTCGGCCCTGCTGCCTTCGTTTGGGGGCTCTCCTGTTCTCTATTCCGTTTTCGTTCCGCGATGGCATCCCAGACATCGGCAATGGCGCGTGCCATTCTTTCTTCCGCTGCCCTCCTCGCATCCACAACATCTTGATTTGATTGTGGCCACATTTTTGGTTAAAAAACCATATACCTATATACGGAGGTTTGATATGGTATACCTGAAGCCCTGAGTTATGGGATGTTTATATAGTTATAGATGTATAAATATATATATATATATTTATATATATATCCCAATTCCGCCCGACCTTAGTGGGTGCCAGATCCGCCAGATAGAGTCGTAGTTCATCGCAATCGATGGCGCCCAGCGGCATGGCTAGAACCGCAGGCGGCACTCTGCGCTTTCCTTCCTGCTCCCTTGAAAGGGGGTCGGCGGCACCAGGCAGTTAGCCCATTCTAGAACAATATATAACAACCATCAACCTACCCAACTAGGGCTTACCTTCAGTTGATTTGTCATTTGCAGCATCTCAAAACCAGCATTGATTGCCCCAGACGTCTTGTTCCTTGCTGCTGGTATCGTTGCTGCATGTTGCTGCCATACACTGCTGAAAACAGTTACCCCTCTTAACATCTCTTAACCATTGATTTCCCTTTTTCAAACATGACCAATAACGATGATCATTTGGACCTCCTCGTTCTATACAAGCTCCGCAGTTGAGCTGTGTCTTTTTTGGTTGTCTGGGCCCTTATACTCCTGCTTTGCCTACGCCGCTGTCTACGCAACGCCTACGCGGCCGCAATGGGAACCTACGCGGATCATGCCTTTGAAGGCTACGCAGGGCCAACGCCGGTGTAAAACGATGCCAAAACGTACTTTTAACCTACGCTGTCACACTCCCGGCTGCTTTTGGAAATCTGGAAACGGAACTTTTGCTTACGCGACCACAGTTCCATCAACATTTTGCTAAGTGGCATGCCTTGCGGCACCTTGCAGGGGCACCAGCCAGCAGGCTCCAAACCGCACCCTGCTCCCTGCAGGCACAAGCACCCAGACTCCAAAGCGCCCATAGACATTTTGCAGCCACACCAGCACCCAGGTTCCAAAGCGAACACTAAAGATCTGGCAGATAGATCACTGAAGGCTCAGCTAGTCATTATTGACTATGCTGGAGTCAAGCCAAGCAATGGGTTCGACTGTCACTAGCTTGGTTTCAACGTGCCGAAGGGCGGTTTGGGCAGTTCAATGCGTCGAATCTGGACTCATTCGCACGTGGGCTGGTGGTCAGTCTGCACACCCGAGCCTACACGCGAAGTCTACGCGAAGCCTACGCTTGTTGCAGGGGTCCCCTGGCAGAAATCTGGTGAAACATTCCGTTCAAGCAAGAGCCTTATGGTCCTTACAGCAACAAGCAGCTGTAAAGCTGCCCTTGTATAGATGCTCTGCCGGGCGGGTTCCGCGGTTTGCTCGTATAATTAGACGACTATCCATGAATGAACCTGGTGCCTTTGAACCTTTTGTGGATAACATTGGATCAATTTGAAAGCGTGAGCTTGCAACGCGGATCATGTACGAGCAATTGAAATACTGTACAATCAAATTGTATAAAATTGTCGCCTACGCGAACCAGAAATATGTGGAACCTTGAAAAATATGCCTACGCCAATCCTACGCATTCCTTGCGCCAGCCATGTAAAACCACACCGAAAGCAACATCCAGTTTAAGCTGCAGATAAACCCCTTCATATTTAAAAAGAAACGTAGCTCAGTTGGATTCAATTGAGTCCTCCGGCGGCATTGCCACGATCTTTTTTGGAGGCCTTGAGGCTCTCTTCGCTCTTTTCTTCTTGGTGGCCTGTGCGCGCGGGCGTCCTGTTTGAATAAACTCTAAGAGACCTTATTCGAAGACAAGACTTCGAATATGTAAATCTCAACACAATCAGTACATCGAGGGTTTCACGCAAAAACATCCCACAACCACATTACACCAAACCCGTTCATTTCAAAAGTGTGGAGACCGTCTTACCTCATTGGCTGTGGCGTTGTAACTTGTCTAAATATGTCCAAATTCTAAATGCCCGACATCCATGCGACAGCGATGAGGGTCCAGCCGCAGTCCAGCAAAAATGCTCATCCTCAATCCCCAAAATGTGAATCTTCCAGATAAGTACGGTGCTTTCAGAAACACCTGCTTTCAGAATCATGTTTGTCCACTTCCAACTTACTGTTTTGATCTCACAATTCGAAGGGAAATCCCGAAGCTACAAATTGCAATACAAATCACCCGCCTGTTTGCGTGGTGCTGATTGTGCCTCGCTTGCGGAAACCTACGAAGGCAGCTAAGGCCAAAGGTCCAAACCAACACTTTTGACTCTTTGATCGAGAATCTCTCTGAGATATAGATGTTTGAATAGTTTACAGCGGCATTTTATTCTCAATGGATCTTTTGCAGGTAATGTATACCAGCAATCAAAAAGAGGTTTCCTGATAGTTTGCGCAACTATTTTTGGAATTCGTACAGAGAAAATGATATCTGGATAAACCATGATAAACCATGATAATCATGATGTAGCAAACTGAATCAAGGCCTTTTTGGATAGTGATACTGGTTTGGTTTGTGGTTTGTGGTGAAACAACATGTTTCAACCCGATTTTTTTTGCTGATATTTGGGATCATCCTCCCAAAATGGCTGGTCCTCCGGAATTGTTTTGGAAATTTTGTTTTCCGTTTCGTGATTGTTTTGGGGTCTGCTCGTTTTCCTTGCAATGTGCAGCATTTTGGAGCTGGAAGCTGCCATTTCAACGGTATTGCAACATTTTGGAGTTCGAACCTCTCATTTTCCATGGTCTTTGCAGCACTTTGGTGCTCAAACTGCTCATGCTGGATGATATTTTGCGACTAGGGGCCATTTAGGTTTGTTTTAGGGTTTATTTTTGGTTTAGGGTTGGTTTAGTTTTAATGGTGGGTTGTGTTTTTAGTTTGGGTTGGTTTTCGGGTTCGTGTGGGGCTTATTTAGGGATGGTTTAGGATCTATGTAGGGTTGGTTTTAGAGTTTATTTAGGGTAAGATTCAGATCTTCAGGCGTGGTTCGAGATTTATGTAGGATCTATTTAAGGTTGGTTTAGGTTTTAGGGATTATTATTTATTTAGGCGTGGTTTAAGATTTGGGGTGGGTGAGGGATCTATATATTTAGGGTTGGTTTAGGGTCTATTCAGGATGAGTTCCAGATTTGGGGCTTGTGTAGGGATTACTAGGGTTGCTGTTGTTTTTGTTCGGGGCGTTAGTGTGGGTTTAGGGTTTGTTTGGGGTAAGTTTCAGAGCTTAGGTTTTTTTGGTTTACTTAGAGTTGCTGTTGTTTTTTTTGGCGTTGGTTTGGGATTTAATTTGGTGTTGGTTTCGGGTGTTTTTGTCTTCTCATGCGCATCTTGGGGTTTATTTAGGCTTGAGAAGCAAAAATGCACAACAAAAAAAAGAAGCAGAACAGTGGAGAAGCAGAGAAGCAGAGTAGTATAAAGGCAGCCGTGAAAAGTAGAAAAGCAGAAAAGCCCAAAGCAAAGAAGCAGAAAAGCAAAGAAGATGGGAAAGGAAGAAATCCAACAAAAAATGACCAAAACGGGACAAAAATCATAATTCCCCCCAAAAAGGCCTCCATCATCAATTGCTAGGTCTGGATCATATTACTGTAACTAGTGGATGACAATCCCTAAATATCATGATGGTATTCACCCCATGATATCTCCATTATATCCAGCACCTCAATGTCCGGCAGCCCCAGTTCGACATCTTCCTGTCGCCAGCTGTTTAGGGCTACAGATGGCTACAAACATTAAAGGGGCCTGTGGTCCAGTGTGTCTGTAGTGTTATTCACTTACATAATATACATCACTACTATGAAGATATCATAATATATAAATGAATGAATAAATAAATAAGTAAATAACTAAATAAATAAATAAATATATAATATATTTATATGCAGAGATAATGCATGTATGTATGAATGACATGGTATGGTATGTGATGTAATGATGTGATGTGATGTGATGTAATGTGATGTAATGTGATGTAATGTGATGTAATGTGATGTAATGTGATGTAATTTGATGTAATGTGATGTACTGTGATGTCATGTAATGTATTGTACTGTAATGTAATGTAATGTATTGTAATGTAATATATTGTAATGTAATGTAATGTCATGTATGCATGTATGTATAACTGTGGAAAATCCGGTCCCTGTGGGTGGTTTATAGCATGTTCTATAGTTTCTATGGTATTCAATTCGACTCCCCCGTTCCGTCATGCATGCAGTAAGTCATGATCGAATATCTTCACATAAACCAATCTGAAAACACAGAGTCTGCAAATTCAATCCACTAATCGACCCAAATCAACAGACACAACTGCAAGTCCAGCCTGAATTTAATAAATATCGAATATCTAAGAACATCTGTTTATAAGCACAACTCTTTGCTTATAAACTCAGCCTGCGAAACTTGACACATCATGGTTTCCCCTATTTTCCCCATTCATTTTTTTAGTCCATGTCAAGTTGGGAAATTGGGGAAATAGAGGAGATAGGGACCTCTCATGGCTTGAGGCACCTTGAAGCCAAAACCATCTGGGACTCTCTCGTGGTTTTGTGTTTCCCCAAATTGGGATAATAAGGGTGCTAGGGAATAACCAAAACCCTTTCATGGTTTGAAACCTGGGACCTTCTCATGGTTGAAGCAAGGGAAGCAGCTCTTCTCATTGACATCTGGGCGAATGCTTATAAGCAACTGATAAGCAAACCGTTTCATGAATAGCATGATTTTGTTTGTTTGGTTTAAAAACAGTGTTGCAATCTAAGAAGATCAAGCTGCCAACATCATAGTGATGTGCCGTGCTGGGTTTGCAGCGTACTGCAGGAGATGTCCAGTCGTTACAAAACCAACATGACATGGAAATCAGAGTGTCGATGTCATGCGATATCATTGCTTGCAGGGAAACTGTTCTTGCAGAACCAACCCGGCCGGTTACGCAAAGTCATCCCAAACTGTCGTCCTGATTATTTCCACAATGGGCTGGCCCAAGAAATACGAACACCTTATTTCTTTGGACGCTGGACTTTCTTTCACGTGGCACCTGTACATATCTATGATGCGTATGCAGAATAATGGGTTGCCGGGGCGTTTTGCGGTCATGATGCAACTACTGTGCAGTCTGTGGTTTTCCAGACTGTCGACAGCCTCAGACAATTTATAGTTGGAAGAGTTGCGATTTGGCATCTTAATCTAACAGCCAAACTGCCCGGTGCACGGAGGTCCGTTGGGTTTGTTTTAAGGGAAAGGCGTGTAATATAGCTGTTAAGGTATAGAGTCTAGAGACTGCATCACGATATTCATCACTGTTCCGAAGGGTGCAATTTGAGATGTCAGCTCGTTACCATCCCCCAGTCATCACCATTTTTATAGGTGCTATGTTTACCATTGCCAGTCATGGGTGGTTTATATTTTTTTAAAACCACATTAAATAAAGTTACCCTCTGGTAAACTAACATTTTGCTATGGAAAATCACCATTTTTAATGGGAAAATCCACTATAAATAACCATTTTCAATAGCTATTTTGACATAACCAGAGGGTACCATATACATGGTCTTTGCCACATATTGTGGAGCTGATTCTCCTTTGATCCCACCGCCAATGGGTTGCTGTAGCCTGACTTTTTGGCGAAAAAAATCCTAGAAACTTTAGGCCAAAAACCAGCGGAAATTCGGCCTCATAAAATCAATCACTTGAAGACTTGGTATAATGAGGTATACGAATATTTGTCAAGAGGCTGTGGGTCAAAACCCTGTACCCCTGGTGAACATCAAAATAGCTGGTAAATGGATGTTCATCCCACTAAAAATGGTATTAATAGGTATTGACCCATCCCCATATTTGTCAAGAGTATTGCTAACTGCAAGAGGTCTCAAGAGTCGAAGCCCGATTCTGAAACTGACAGCGTGACGACAGCACTGCTGATAGAACAAGTGTGCACTAGTTTTGAAATGTGCAACTTTGCAAGATGATGCAACATGTTCCAGATCCAAAATGATGAACAAGATCAGCAAACAGCAAAATCTTCCATGGTCAAAAAATGATATACGTAGTACGGTCATCCATTCCACAAAGGGAATCCTTACATCATGAAATGCAATGAATATTATATTATATCATATCATATCATGTTATATTATATTATATTATATATTATATATTATATATTATATATTATATATTATATATTATATATTATATATTATATATTACATTATATTATATTATATTATATTATTTATATATTATGTTATATTATATTATATCATATTATTATATACTATGTGTAAATCCCTATGAAACTGATTGAACATGCAGTGATGAGTCCCCCCAAATAATGGCTTAAATCATCCATCTAGCTTCACCAGTCACCGCCTCCGTGATCGGTGGAATCGGTTCTGGAGAAGGGCCAGAAGAAGCCATTGCAGCGAACTGTGAGACTGTTGCACGTTGCCAAAAAAGCCTACTATAGTAACAGCTGCAAATCATGTAAGTATATAAATATATGCATACTATTATGATAATATCATGTAGCATCACTGATGTTGTTCACCTTGTAAAACTATGCTATGTTCAACAAAATCCAAAAAATGTGTGTGGTCTCCATTGAACTGCAAAAAAAAGAACCAGGGCCACGTTTGGCACACTCTAAACAGAAGGAACTGAGATCTTGTTGCGGTTGCTTCGACAGTGCACCAACTCAATCAGCAAAGAACGTGTGTGTGTGTGTCTCCTTGCTTCGATAAGGCCGGTTTGCCCCATCAAGACGTGGACTTAGAATGACTTAGATACACTTACAAGCATGGCGCAACTTCTAGATCTTCCAGATCTTCCAGGCTCCATCCCATCCAGGCGCGCGCGTTATCCCAGCACATTTTTTCTGCGTCATTGAATCTCTTTGAGCATGGATCGAGTGACCTGTCGCAGAGGCTGCCACCGCAACGGTGAAAATCCCTGACTCTGAGACTCATCTGATAAGGCATAACTGGCCGGGTGAGAGAAAAATCTGGTGGTTTTAAGACCGACGTTTGGGATATAGTTATCCTATGGATTCCTATGGTTATCCGATATAAGTTTATCCACTTTTTGGCCAGTCCCAGATATTCCCAGATGGCCAAAATTGCCACAGCAACTTTCATATCGACATCTTTCCGAAGTTGCAGGCTACCTGTCACACAGCACTATCTCTGAATCACAGATCACCTGTCAGACTTTGGTGGAACCTAAAATCAAAAGCAACACCTAGACTGATTTCCGATTTCATCCTAGAACATGCGCATAATGAGCATATAAATCCTTCCAAATTGATGTTCAACAACATCAGAAAGCAGCCATCGAATTCCACCAGCAGCTGCCTTCACCCCTACGGTTTCCTTCATCAGCTGCTCATCATCAATCTCCCAAACCTCCCATGATGGACCAGATTTTTTCTATGATCGTGTCCTGTCCTGTCGCATACAAACCCTTCAGCCCACAGAGTCACAGCCGCTCATCGTGAGTGATCTGAAACATGATCTGGCTATGGATCAATACCTATAGATACAGTTTATTAGGGGATGAACATCCATTTGCCACCTATTTTGATGTTCACCAGGGCTACATGGTTTTGACCCATCTGAAACCTGATGGTTTGGTGGTTTCAAACCTGACCTGACTTTGGTCAAATACCAAAGCCCTGGTGCTGAAGAAATGTGCTTTTCAAGTCCAGTGAAGTCATGTAGAATCAAAAAAAACGGTTCAGAACTCTGCCCCATATAATAATCATGATACGATCATATCTGATCTATAGGTAGAAATCACCACCAAATTCATCGGCTTCGCAAACCTACTGTGAATGGATAAACAAATGGTATGCCATGGTATGCCTAACTCCATGGTGATAACAGGGTTATAACATGGTATGCCACCCACTTAGTAACCAGGAATCGCTCATCCCATGGCCCATGAGAGCGCCTTGGGATCAAAGATCAGATCCATCATCTTCTCGATGTCCTGACCAATCCTCGGTGAAAGGGTCGCTGGCAGACTGGCATTTCTTGTCTTTTTCACTGCAGAATATGGGATTTTATGGGGTTTTATGGAAGTTGATTAGCAATTTTCTGGGGACCTTTGATGAAATGACTGAACATGCCCTGTGCCCCTAAATCCGCTGGTTTATCAGATCATTTTCCCTCCATCCAGATGATCGTAGGATGAATCCCAGTACCTGAACATGCCATGAATCGAAATTGCTTATAAATGATGGTTGCAGCCCTTTCTCAGCAAAGATATGGTCAATCATGCTCAAACATTAATGTTATTTTTTGTAGGAGGATGAAACTTGGATGTTTTTATTTGGTTAAATTCAAATTCACAGTATTGGGGGCTTTTTCTAAAAAAAACAAACACGGAACTTAGTTGCTCCATAGTACGTAATGATACGTCTCGATGTACGTAATGATTATCACCACATCTTGATACGTCTCGAAGCATGTCTCGATCGAAGCATGTCCGCGACGACTCGTTAAGACTGCCCAGCTTCAACCTCTTCTCCAGTGAAGTGAAGATGGCTACGGCCAGCTTGACAAAGATCTGTGCCAATGATGCTGGTGTTCTTGCGCAAATCCGAAAACTAGACCCATGAAAGAAAAAGGCTGTGTCTAGACTATTTGAATGTATTTGAATCTTTACTTTGCTTTCTGTTGGTTCTACGTTTTCGATAAAGATTGAAGACGTTTCATTTGATATGGATCCAGAAAGGGTAAGAGAATAATCGAAGGACGAGGATATGCTTGGTGCATGGTTAGGGTGCTTCGAATCACCAATTTTGAGATAGCGCAGATAAAGATGCAGATAGCAGCCATGATATTTTTGCGTCGCGTCCGCATTTCGATGGCTTGAATTCTCACCCAGTTTGGTCTCTTTGTATGCGTCTTCCTCAGTCGCTAATGTATTCCTTTACCTATTTTCATAGGCTACCCATGATGCCATGGCTATCCCATTATCATTCCATCCACTGGTGAATTGAATGGCCATCATGGCCATCAGTCCAAAATTCAGCCGTTCAGACCCATCTGGCTGGGCAAAGGCCTTGAGGGACCTTTCGAAGATGAAGTGATCCTGAAGCGAGTCGGCTCAAATGTCAAAATTCAGCGATAAATGGCGTGCAAGATCTTTGTTTCATGGGACACAATGGGATATAATTAACAGATTCTACCCATGTTAACACGACAAAATTCCACTTCTCCATGTTGGCGACAACCCCAAATTTGGTGCTTCTGTTCGAACATTTGATGCGAACAGGTCGCATGATCCTCATGATTTGGTGATCTCCACCATGGTCATCATGCTGGTGAAACTGTAGGCTGATAAATCCCATATGTTTCATGATGAACCATGGGGTTTAGCCCATGGGGAAGCGAAATCTTCATAGGCCAAAAATCGTGCCATCATTAAACACCCCCCATGAACAAAAAAAACACAACATGGTTTAGTAGAGATTTCAGCCAGAGATTTCCATAGATTTGGGACCGATCCTCGGTGCTTTTTTTTGGTAATCGGCCAAACCAAGCGTCCATGATCCGCAGCTGCAACTCTACGCTGAGACAGCCTTGAAAGAGGCCTGCGATGTCCGATCCACAAGGGATGAGCCACCCAAAAAAAAAATCACACGAAAACCACCAACCAGCTGCCAGTCAATGGGAGATCTTCAGGATCCAATTGATGGAGGTACGTTGGTACCATATTTCTGGCCCCGAAATTTAGGCCTGACAAATAGGCCTTATATATGGTAGGTACCTCCAATTTAGGTTCCTGGAATGGCCATTGAGCCAGTGTATGTAACAAATGTATGTAAATATACAATGTCTATAGATGGATACGTTGAAACCCAAACAGTTAGTACAACATGTTCAGCTCATAGCTGACCTCCAGGTTCGAAAATGAAAATGATTTTCCATTTACATCCCGCCATGAGATTGTTCAGCCGTTCCCAAGAGTCCGTTTCAAATGGGTTATGGTGGGAATGTCATGGTGATCAGTCATGATGGAGTTACTCAGTTACTCATGATGGGTGTAGATGGCTTCATTAAGATATGTGTGATATAGTTGTGGATACTTTTGGCTGGCTCATGATAGTAATATCCTATAATATATATATATATATTAGTTATATGTATGAAGGCTTATAATATGATATCTCACAAATCATAACAATGTCAGTGTTTTTGCAATCATGAATCATCATCAAGACTAAGTGATTTTGGCCAGTGGATAGCAACTATGGTGAAGCGGATGGTCATTCTGGTCCACCGGCCTGGCAGGATTAGCCTTTTGGATGCCCCAATTTAACCGTGGATTGAAACATCCCTTTCTTGAAGAATTTTGGGGGACCCAGTCTGAGTTCTGCAGTAGTTTAGAGATGTTTGGAGAATTGTAGGAAATAGATATGGCTCAAATAGTTTCTTCATCATCATTCCAAACTTCTCCGGAAAAAAAAGAAAAAGACAAGAGGCTCCAAAAAAGGGTGGTTCTTCGGTCACTGGATTTTAGAAGCTTTCCATAGTTTTTCCCAACATTTGCAGACATATCATGACTTCCAAAAAACAAAAACATCCAGCGGTACCTTGTATCCAGCGGCAGTAGAAGAGCTCAGGAGCCAAGCCTTCGCCCATCATGTGGCGGAACCTCGGAATGGTTCTGCTGACGCCATCAAGAAACGAGAAAATCCACTGGAGTTTCTGTGTGTTTATAGGATTTTGTTTAATGATTCCCTGGGTGGACGTGCTTGATAAACATATTTCAATGATTTTCAATGCTTGCTCCGAGAAATTGCTAATTGACGTATATATCATATCTAATTCTCTAATCATCTGCTGTTCCGATGATATTCCAACAATGGTACAAACGGCTCTGGCTCAAGTCGTCAAGTGCACCTAAAATTGAATGGTATTTCCTGCGAAATTGAGCAACATCTGCGGTCTGGGGTGCCGCAAAGCGTGCCCCATAGTCGATACCCATGCCCTTTGGATGTGCACCACAAGAGGCGACACATTTTGTGGATGGTTTAATGATAGAATTGTTCCAAACTGGGGCAAATGTTGGGAAGCAGTGAGCAAACAACCAACTATTGTTATAGGGAGGCCCCGGATGAAATCATGAAAAACTAAGGATGTTCATAAACCCATTTTCTGAAATGAGCCATTCTTGGAAACAATGATGGTGTTGCTGATTTCACCATGCATCAAGACAACAAGTGCAAATTGTTTGTCAGCAGCGTTGGTACTTTATTCCCGCTATTGTTGGTGACATGACGGTTTCTGCGTTCTCGATGCAGGCGCTACTGTTGGTAGTTAGTTAGTAGTTTGTTCTAAGATTCTAAGGCACAAGTAGCCATGAACAAAACATGTAAAACAAGCCTGCCTTCACAATGAAGCCTAAATCCGTGACGAACATCTGGTGGTCACTGGGAAGTTGCTGACCGTTGCGCAATAGGCGGTTCACACTGAGCAGGAGAAAGAGATCTGTTTTTGATAGTTCTCCCCATGATGGGTGGTTCTGTCCCCAATTCTGGTTGGCTGTGTCCCCAATTGTTGCTGGTTACAACCCGAGGATTGTTGGATCTTGAACTATGACCACTTGTTCAAGAAAGAAACACAATTCAAAGCAGCAGGGTCTCGGATAGCTCCAGAAGAACTTGCAGTTGGCCCATAAGAATCGGTCAACATTCGTTTGTCTGAAAATGGGTTGTATACCGCAGAACGGCCCAAAATGATGGGGACAATGATGATCAAGTATTAAACTGGGGGATAGCGTATTTTCAGATAAATCCACATGAGTCATGGTCAAAAGATGGCATTTGTCCTAGTGTCATCCATCCCACAATGGATATCCTTATCATGGGTACGCACACTGGATTGAGGAGCATCCCCATTTTCCATGAGGCTTTCTTAAAATGGGGGATCCCCAAACCATGGGTTTCAATGCTAAAATTGTTTACCCTCTGGTAAACTAACATAGCTATTGAAAATTGCAATTTATAGTTGTTTTTCCCATTAAAAAAGGTGATTTTCCATAGCTATGTCAAATTACCAGAGGGTAATGTTGGATGATTTGGGGTACCCCTATTCTAGCAAACCTCCATTGAGCAATTCATCCAAGTTTTGATTATGACACACATGACCATCTCATGTTTTCTCTTGGCCCTCCGACAGGTTAGGCAAATGCGCTGCAATGACGACCTTGCGACAATCAAAGAATGACCCGGAAGTAACTATAGAAGACACCAAACAAATGGGCAAGTAAATCATCACTATTTTAGTAGGATTCTACATATTCTACTGTTCTATCTCTTCGGGAATTATTGTAATTCTATGGTCTTCAATGGGAGCACCTCAAATTCTACAAAATGGAAAAAGTTTCTGCCTTTCGGCCCGTGCTTTTCGGGCCCTGAGAAAATGGAAAAAGTTTGACCAGATCATCACCCCTAGAGTTTAGGCTGCCCAAGTTCCAGCTGAAGCCTTTTAAAGGTAAATAGCTCCCCTCACAACATCTCACCTGCAGGGGAGCTTCCACTGCGATATTTCACCAGCAAACTCCCCCCAACTATCCAAAGTGATATTGGTCAAGTCGTGTATCCCAATACTGAAATCTCCTCTGCTTGGGCCATGTGGGGAGGATTCCCCATTTTTTCGAATACGGGAACCCTAGTGACGTCACGATGTGAGGTCATTCATCCATCCAGATGAAATCACGATTTTTGTTGGTTAAGTCTCATTAATGTCCAATAAAATCCCATTAGTAAATCTCATCAAATCCTCATAAATTCACAGTTATTGTAGTAACTAGACCCAATCTGAGGTCCCCAAATCTCTTGTTGACACATACCCAGTGGCAGCTGCTGGTGTTTCACCACCGGTTCACCTGAAAGTAGCGACATTGCATCACCAGCCAAGGCCTCAGTTGACTCCCCTTGAGGAAACAATACATCTTCTTGGTCTCCGTCTACGTGAAATAAGGTGCTTGTGTAGCAGCAGTTGCTACATGTTGCTATCCATAAAATGGCAGGTCATATCACCCAGCCCAGCCTTAAATAGACCGACACAACTTTGAAACTTCCCCGACTTCCCCTTGCGACTTCCCCTTGCGACTTCCCCTTGCGACTTCCAAGCAATCCGAGGGGCAATGCAGCATCCGACAGCAACCACAACCTGGTTGCTGGTCAACAAAGGCTGGCTCCAACTCTCATCCCCCTACTAAAGATATTGAACATCCCCAGAAGCCATGGTTTTGTGAGAAACTTGAACGGGGGATGGGATTATATAGTATTTATTCCCATCGTTCGTGATGAATCGATTTGATTCCTAATATCCCAATTCATCATTTATAATCCCATTACCATGAATGATTGGAATACAACAAACTCTGATACGGAACATGAAATTCCCTAATGCTTTGCATGGTATTTTCATATTTTTTTCTCGCCAATGTCAAGTGCCGATCAAGAACCACCCTGCTGCCCATGTTGGGATCACTTGGATTTCAGCACAGAAAGGTTCGTTGAGATTTTTCCCAGTTTTTCCATCGTTCTTTTGTTTGGAACATGAATGAACATGAGACACGTGGGTATTGGGATCTCCAAACTACGAAAAACTGGTCTTTTGTTTGATATGCTTTTTTGCAGGGTCATGTTTTGATTTCAGGCAGGACTTCCACACAAATGCTTATCAGCCTTAAACGTTTTAAACATCCGACAAAAGGTCCAAGTCTCAAATGGTCACTTCCACATTATGAAGGTCTCTTAAAATGGAGGTACCCTCAAATCATCCAGTCGTCATGGATGACCATGTTAGTATTGAAATATATTGAAACGACCAAACAGTGACGATTGGATTTGCCATGACTTGGGATGGCTCCCAGCTCCATCACTGCTCAGCACTGTACCCATCCTGGCTCCCAGCTCGCCTTTGGCAGTGCCACGGATCCTGTAGCAATCCGTCCAGGACTTTGCTTGGAAGCCTGGGAAATCCCCGTCGTCTATGAATTCATGGTATTCATAGGGATCTCCATGAATGTTACATGGATTTTGTTGATATTTATTGTAGTGGGCTGGGTTTATATGAATTTATGTATATATATATATATGTTTTTTTAAATAAAATTATGGATGGTATATGGATGTAAAAGGATGTTTATCCCTCAAATTGATGGTATAATTAAGTGTATTTCATAGCTTCTGATCTATAGCCAGTTCTAGAACTGTGGTTTACTGTATATTAATTGTATGAATTCAAGACCTTTTCAGCATCTTTGTTGGGGGTACCACACGAATTTGATCACTAGCGAAAGACATCATGAATGTTTATGAATGATATGAATGGTATGCCAAGAGGGTTTAGAGATAGAATCCATATCCTCAGATCCAGTCTGCTGTGGTCCATACCATGGATGGAACCCAGACAGTCGAGACACGCACGGGGCAACTATCAGAGTGCTGTTGCCAACACAGATTTACCCTCTGTTTCTCGCATTTGAAACTGAACGTTGGATGGTATCACAACCAACTTCCATGAGCCCCAAAACCTTCACATCAGGGCCTATGTGATTCACCAATTCACCACCCAACAGACCGGCCTCTGCAAACCCAGGGCCTTTGCCAACTTCTGCATGGATCCGGTCGCCACCTCTTCGGCTGTGGCAACAGCTCTAGCAGTGTGAATTCACTTCACCAAGGTGATATACCCAAAAAGTCTTGCGAAGCTTCACTGTTGACTGTCCCAATTATTTAATGATTAAAAGTGATTAAATCATGCATTTAGAAAAAATAACAATATTCCATGACTATCCCATATCCGGTTGTTTCCCCAGTTAAATCAGCCAGTTCTTCCAACCTTTATAGTAGTACCCTCCGGTGTCATCAAACGTGGCAATGTGGGAAATAAATCCTCCATGGAGGTTTCTGGCTGGAAAAATCATCGAACTAAATGGTGGATTTTCTAGCTGGCTACATTCAATGACACCGGTTCCAGCTATTTCTCTGGGTGATAAGATGCACAGATTTTCCCTTCTGACTAGTCATTGTCCAGTTGTAGTTATATCAATTTGTCTTAATATTCCATTCCTATCCAGTATTCCAGTACTATCCATTTATCCAAAATTTCAGCTAGATCACCCAGCTTTCTCATTCAAAATTCACTTCTAGCCAGTGGTCATTATCCATTTTTTTGGTTTATTAACATATATTATATAGCTTTATTAATTCATCATTTATTGTATAACTAACACTAACTTATTTTATTATTCTTGACCCTGACGTTTTTTTGACCTAACATTATCCATTTATCGTCAATGTCCTATTTTAACGTATATTGGTTAATTATATTCACTACCATATATTATATTAACATATATTAACATCATTGACATATATATATATATTAATATATAATTACGTATATTCACATCATATTGGTCAAAAACTCTATACATTTCATCGTCAATTTCCTATTATTCTTGACCCAAAATTCCCGAAATCTGACCCGCACCTCCAGGCTAGGTGCAGCACCCCCTAGGCCGCTGGACAAGCGCGAGAGGCTGCCGGAGGCGTCGCACCTGGGACTGCTTGGATGTTTTGGGAGTTTTTCGCAGGAAAACTAGGGGGATTTCACGGAAATGACACCAGCTTCAACAAAGAAAGTTAATTAAAAAAAACAAAAACTTAAATGATAAAAACCAAAATCAAAAACAGAATCACCAAAACGACGGGGGGGCCTGAGAACCCAAAAGCAAAACGACAGCAAACAAATTTGAGTAATACTGATAATTGGTTTATTCTTTTTTCGCCTCTTGCCAGCTTCTTTTTAGAAGATGAACATTATGGACGCATTCACTGCAAATTTCATTTTTCCCCACCTGCCAGGTGACGGTTGTTAGATTTTATCAGAGTTGTTCTCCTCGGCTAGCTGTCCTCCTCGTCCTCGTCCTCCGCCTTCTCCTCCTCCTCTGCCTCCTCCTCCAGTTTCTCCTCGATCATGTCTGCATCAACTTCCACCTCAACTTCCGCCTTGCCAACTCTTCGCCAAGCTCTTTGCCAACTTCCCACCTCAGTGTGCACCGCTGGACCTCAACCTGGGACCAAACCAGCTCAGTGTGCACGGCTGGACCTCAACCTGGGACCAAACCAGCTCAGTGTGCACCGCTGGACCTCAACCTGGGACCTTCCCAGCTCAGCGTGCACCGCTGGACCTCAACCTGGGACCTTCCCAGCTCAGTGTGCACTGCTGGACCTCAACGGCCAGATAGAATACCAGAAGATATGCCAGATAGAGTGTTAGAAGATATGTCAGATAGAATGCCAGAAGATATGCCAGATAGAATGCCATGAGCTATGCCAGATAGAATGCCAGAAGCTATGCCAGATAGAATGCCAGAAGGTATGCCAGATAGAATGTCAGATAGAATGACAGAAGGTATGCCAGACAAAATGTCAGATAGAATGCCAGAAGACTTTGCAAGTAACAAACGTTCAAATAGCTACTGGTGGGGATAACTCGAAGTAAAGTAATTTCAGCTCTGCGCGGAAACATTGAGTGACAGTGTGCAATAGCCAAGCAAGCTCATTTGAGCACGGTCATGCGACGGCGGCTGATTTCCAAATCAACCTCTCCTTTCCTTTCCCTTCCTTCCCTTCCTTCCCTTCCTTTTCCGTCCTTTCCCTTCCTTTCCCTTCCTTTTCCGTCCTTTCCCTTCCTTTCTTTCCCTTTCTTTCCCTTCCTTTCCCTTTCTTTCCGTTCCTTTCCCGTCCTTTCCATTCCTTTCCCTTCCTTTCCCTTCCTGTCCCTTCCGTTCCCTTCCTTTCCCTTTCTTTCCCGAATGCATAGCAAGGGTTCCCGTTGCCCAACCGTCCGCAACCACTCGCAACCGTCCGCGCGATTGCTATATGGCCGTGCCTCTGGTAAGTTCTCCAAAAGGGGTAATTTTTGCGTTTCGCGTGGCAGGCGTGGCACTTCGTGACATTCAGACGTGTTTTGTAACGTGTCGAAAGTCATTTTGTGTGGCAGGCGCAGTACTTTTGCGACGTTTTCAGAAGATGCGTTGCAGTTTTCGTGGCAGGGGCCGCACTTTTGACGTGTCATCGTCATTTTGCGTGGCAGGCGCAGCACTTTAGACGCGTCGTGTTGCGTGTTTTTTACGAGGCGCATTGGCAGGGCTGCGTCAAGTGGCGATAAGGTGCAGATTCCGCGGCAGACGTGGCATTTTGTGAGATGTGCTGAAAATTGACGGAAGCCTCCCACGAAACATCGATTTTGAGGTAACAAATTTAAAGGCTCGTACGAAAACTCGTGGGAAAATTTTGAAGCTACAAAGTATGAAAATTGGAGGAAGTCTCGCACGAAAGGCTCGTTTTGATGCTCCCACATCTCTCGTCTCAAGTCTCTGGTTTTCCTGTGGCGTCGCCGTGTCTATGGGGGAAGCAGCAAAATCTCTCCTTTTCGAAGGTTTCCAAGCAGGTTGTCATGTCGTTTTGCGTGGCAGGGGTGGTATTTTACACTCTACACTCCGCACTCTACACTCCACACTGCACACTCTACACTCCACCACACCCTACACTTTGCACACTCCTCACTCCACACTTTACACTTTACACTCTACACGCCACACTCCACACTCGACACTTTCCACTCCACACTCTACACTCCACACTTTACACTCCACACTCCTCACTCCACAATTTACACTTTACACTCCTCACACCACACTCTACAATTTACACATTGCACTTTCCACTCCCCCTTCACACTCTACACTTTACACTCTAAGCTTTGCACTCCACACTTTACACTCCTACACACTCCTACACACTCCACACTCTACACCCCACACTCCACCACACTCCACACTCTACACCCCACACTCCACCACACTCTACACCCCACACTCCACCACACTCCACACTTTACACTCCACACTCCACAAACTACACTTTCCACTCCACACTCCACACTCCACACTTTACACTCCACACTCTTCACTCCACAATTTACACTTTACACTCCTCACTCCACACTCTACACTTTACACTTTGCACTTTGCACTCCTCACTCCACACTTTACACTCCACACTTTACTCTCCACACTCCGCACTCTACACTTTACGCTGTACACTTTAAACTCTACACTCCACACTTTACATTTTTGACTCCTCACTCCACACTTTACATTTTACACTCCTCACTCCACACTTTACACTCCACACTCCACACTCTAGACTTTCCACTCCACACTTCACACTCTGCACTTTCCACTCCACACTCCACACTCTACACTTTACACTCCATACTCTTCACTTTACATTTTTCACTCCACACTTTTCATTTTACACTCCTCACTCCACGCTTTACACCCCACACTCCACACTTCCCACTTTACACTCCACACTCTACACTTTACACTCCACACTTTACACTCCACACTCCTCACTTTATACTCCACACTCCACACTCTACAGTTTCCACTCCACACTCTACACTTTACACTCCTCACTCCTCACTCCACGCTTTATACTTTACACGCCACACTTTAAACTTTACAGTTTGCACTTTACACTACTCACTCAACACTTTACACTCCACACTCCACACTTTACACTCCACACTCCACACTCTACACTTTACACTCTACACTTTACACTCTACACTCCACACTCCACACTTTACACTCCTTGCTTTCCTCTTCACGCTTTGGACTCCACACTTTACACTCCACACTTTACACTCCACACTTTTACGCTCCACACTCCACAGTCTACACTTTACACTCCACACTTTACACTCCACAACCTACACTCCACACTCCACACTTTACCCACTGCACACTCCACACTTTACACTCCACACTCCTCACTCCACACTTTACACTCCACACTTCCCACTTTACACCCCACACTCTACACTTTACACTCCACAGTCCACACTCCACACTTTACACTCCACACTCCGCACTCTACACTTTACACTCTACACTCCACACTCTACACTGTCCACTCCACACTGCAGACTGGTAACAGGGGAAGTATGTATATACAAGACTGTTCTTCTCCCCACCCATTTCCAGCCACTCCCTTGCACCCAGGCCGTCCGCAGCCGTCCGCGCAATTCTCCGCAGCCATTTCCCGTCCGCAGCCGTCCGCCCTGGCACCCACGCCGTCCGCAGGCGTCCGCGCAATTCTCCCCATGCACCCATTTGCCGTCCGCAGTCGCCGCGCAGCCAAGCTCGCTGATCTCCAGCGGCTTCTTCTCCCCACACATTTCCAGCCACCCCGTTGCACCCACGCCGTCCGCAGCCGTCCGCGCAATTCTCCGCACCCATTTCCCGTCCGCAGCCGTCCGCGCAGCCAAGCTCGCTGATCTCCAGCAGCTTCTTCTCCCCACCCATTTCCAGCCACTTCATTGCACCCACGCCGTCCGCACCCGTCCTCGCAATTCTCCGCGCCCATTTCCCGTCTGCAGCCGTCCGCGCAGCCAAGCTCGCTGATCTCCAGCGGCTTCTTCTCCCCACCCATTTCCAGCCAGTCCCTGGCACCCACGCCGTCTGCAGCCGTCCGCGCAATTCTCCCCACCCATTTGCCGTCCGCAGCCGTGCGCGCAGCCAAGCTCGCCAATCCCCAGTGGCTTCTTCTCCCGACCCTCCCTGCACCCACGCCGTCCGCAGCCGTACGCGCAATTCTTCCCATCCATTTGCCGTCCGCAGCTGTGCGCAGCCAAGCTCGCTCATCACCAGCGGCTTCTTCTCCACCCATTTCCAGCCACTCCCTCGCACCCACACCGTCCGCAGCCGTCCGCACAGCCAAGCTCGCTCATCACCAGCGGCTTCTTCTCCCCACCCATTTCCAGCCACTCCGCTGCACCCACGCCGTCTGCAGCCGTCCGCGCAATTCTCCCCACCCATTTGGCGTCCGCAGCCGTCCGCGCAGCCAAGCTCCCTCATCACCAGCGGCTTCTTCTCCCCACCCATTTCCAGCCACCCTGTTGCACCCACGCCGTCCGCAGCCGTCCGCAGCCGTCCGCGCAATTCTCCGAATCCATTTCCCATCCGCAGCCGTCCGCGCAGCCAGGCTCGCTCATCACCAGCGGCTTCTTCTCCCCACCCATTTCCAGCCACTCCGCACCCATTTCCCGTCCGCAGCCGTCCGCGCAGCCAAGCTCGCTGATCTCCAGCGGCTTCTTCTTCCCACCCATTTCCAGCCACTCCCTGGCACCCACGCCGTCCGCAGCCGTCCGCGCAATTCTCCCCTACCCATTTTCCGTCCGCAGCCGTCCGAGCAGCCACGCTCGCTCATCACCAGCGGCTTCTTCTCCCCAACCATGTCCAGCCACCCTTGCACCCACGCCTTCCGCAGCCGTCCGCGCAGCCAAGCTCGCTGATCTCCAGCGGCTTCTTTTCCCACTGTTTCCTTTAAGTGGCTCTTCTCCCCACCCATTTCCAGCCACTCCCTGGCACCCACGCCGTCCGCAGCCGTCCACGCAATTCTCCGCAATTATTTGCCGTCCGCAGCCGTCCGCGCAGCCAAGCTCGCTCATCACTTCTTCTCCCCACCCATTTCCAACCACTCCGTTGCACCCACACGCAGCCGTCCGCGCAGTTCTCCGCACCCATTTCCCGTCCGCAGCCGTCCGCGCAGCCAAGCTCGCTGATCTCCAGCGGCTTCTTCGCCCCACCCATTTCCAGCCACTCCCTGGCACCCACGCCGTCCGCAGCCGTCTGCGCAGTTTTCCGCACCCATCTCCCGTCCGCAGCCGTCTGCGCAGCCAAGCTCGCTCATCACCAGCGGCTTCTTTTCCCCACCCATTTCCAGCCACTCCGTTGCACCCACGCCGTCCGCAGCCGTCCGCGCAGTTTTCTGCACCCATTTCCCGTCCGCAGCCGTCCGCGCAGCCAAGCTCGCTCATCACCAGCGGCTTCTTCTCCCCACCCATTTCCAGCCACTCCCTGGCACCCACGCCGTCCGCAGCCGTCTGCGCAGTTTTCCGCACCCATCTCCCGTCCGCAGCCGTCTGCGCAGCCAAGCTCGCTCATCACCAGCGGCTTCTTTTCCCCACCTATTTCCAGCCACTCCGTTGCACCCACGCCGTCCGCAGCCGTCCGCGCAGTTTTCCGCACCCATTTCCCGTCCGCAGCCGTCCGCGCAGCCAAGCTCGCTCATCACCAGCGGCTTCCTTCTCCCCACCCATTTCCAACCACTCCCTGGCACCCACGCCGTCCGCAGCCGTCCGCGCAATTCTCCCGACCCATTTGCCGTCCGCAGCCGTCCGCGCAGCCAAGCTTGTCATCACCAGCGGCTTCCTCTCCCCACCCATATCCAGCCACTACGTTGCACCCACGCCGTCCGCAGCCGTCCGCGCAGTTCTCCGCACCCATTTCCCGTCCGCAGCCGTCCGCGTAGCCAAGGTCGCTCATCACCAGCGGCTTCTTCTCCCCACCCATTTCCACCATGGCACTCAAGCCGTCCGCAGCCGTCCGCGCAGTTCTCCGCACCCATTTGCCGTCCGCAGCCGTCCGCGCAGCCAAGGTCGCTCATCACCAGCGGCTTCTTCTCCCCCACCCATTTCCAGCCCCTCCGTTGCACCCACGCCGTCCGCAGCCGTCCACGCAGTTCTCCGCACCCATTTGCCGTCCGCAGCCGTCTGCGCAGCCAAGGTCGCTCATCACCAGCGGCTTCTTCTCTCCACCCATTTCCAGCCACCCCCTTGCACCCACGCCGTCCGCAGCCGTCCGCGCAGTTCTCCGTACCCATTTGCCGCCCGCAGCCGTCCGCGCAGCCAAGGTCGCTCATCACCAGCGGCTTCTTCTCCCCACCCATTTCCAGCCACTCCGTTGCACCCACGCCGTCCGCAGCCGTCCACGCAGTTCTCCGCACCCATTTGCCGTCCGCAGCCGTCCGCGCAGCCACGCTCGCTCATCACCAGCGGCTTCTTCTCCCCATCCATTTCCAGCCACGCCGTATTACTCGCGCCATCCACAACCGTCCGCGCACTTCTCCGCACCCATTCCCCGTCCGCAGCCGTCCGCGCAGCCAAGCTCGCTCATCACCAGCGGCTTCTTCTCCCCACCCATTTCCAGCCACTCCCTTGCACCCAGGCCGTCCGCAGCAATTAAACTCCGCTTCAGCAACTACGGCTCAGCACCTACGGCTCAGCAACTACGGCTCAGCAACTACGGCTCAGCAACCACGGCTCAGCAACCACGGCTCAGCAACCACGGCTCAGCAACCAAACTAGGTTCTCGCTTCAGCAACTACGCTTCAGCAACTACGCTTCAGCAACCAAAACTAACCCTCGCTTCAGCAACTACGGCTCAGCAACCAAAATCTACTCTCGCTTCAGCAACCAAACCTCAGCAACCAAAACCCACCCCCTCCGGCAAGTACATGCACAGTCTCATCTTCCACGTCATATCAAAATCCCACCCCCTCTGGCAAGCACATGCACAGTCTCATCTTACACGTAATCTCAAAATCCCACCCCCTCTGGCAAGTACATGCACAGTCTCATCTTACACGTCATATCAAAATCCCACCCTCTCTGGCAAGTACATGCACAGTCTCATCTTACACGTAATCTCAAAATCCCACCCCCTCTGGCAAGTACATGCACAGTCTCATCTTACACATCATATCAAAATCCCACCCCCTCTGGCAAGTACATGCACTGTCTCATCTTACACATCATATCAAAATCCCACCCCTATGGCAACTACATGCACGGTCTCATCTTCCACGTCATGTCAAAATCCCACCCCCTCTGGCAAGTACATGCACATTCTCATCTTACACATCATATCAAAATCCCACCCCCTCTGGCAAGTACATGCACTGTCTCATCTTACACATCATATCAAAATCCCACCCCCTCTGGCAACTACATGCACTGTCTCATCTTCCACGTCATATCAAAATCCCACCCCCTCTGGCAAGTACATGCACAGTCTCATCTTACACGCAATCTCAAAATCCCACCCCCTCTGGCAAGTACATGCACAGTCTCATCTTACACGTCATATCAAAATCCCACCCCCTCTGGCAAGTACATGCACAGTCTCATCTTACACATCATATCAAAATCCCACCCCCTCTGGCAACTACATGCACAGTCTCATCTTCCACGTCATATCAAAATCCCACCCCTTCTGGCAAGCACATGCACATTCTCATCTTACACATCATATCAAAATCCCACCCCCTATGGCAACTACATGCACAGTCTCATCTTACACATCATATCAAAATCCCACCCCCTCTGGCAAGTACATGCACAGTCTCATCTTCCACGTCATATCAAAATCCCACCCCCTCTGGCAAGTACATGCACAGTCTCATCTTACACGTAATCTCAAAATCCCACCCCCTCTGGCAAGTACATGCACAGTCTCATCTTACACGTCATATCAAAATCCCACCCCTGTGGCAAGTACATGCACAGTCTCACCTTACACGTCATATCAAAATCCCACCCCCTCTGGCAATTACAAGCACAGCCACATTTTACACGTCATATCAAAATCCCACCCCCTCTGGCAAGTACATGCACAGTCTCATCTTACACATCATATCAAAATCCCACCCCCTCTGGCAACTACATGCACGGTCTCATCTTCCACGTCATATCAAAATCCCACCCCCTCTGGCAAGTACATGCACAGTCTCATCTTACACGTAATCTCAAAATCCCACCCCCTCTGGCAAGTACATGCACAGTCTCATCTTACACGTCATATCAAAATCCCACCCCGTGTGGCAAGTACATGCACAGTCTCACCTTACACGTCATATCAGAATCCCACCCCCTCTGGCAATTACAAGCACAGCCACATTTTACACGTCATATCAAAATCCCACCCCCTCTGGCAAGTACATGCACATTCTCATCTTCCACGTCATATCAAAATCCCATCCCCTCTGGCAAGTACATGCACAGTCTCATCTTACACATCATCGAAGGAAGTTTAGAAGTCAAACTTCCGACAGTATGGACAGATGAAAAGCAGAGCAGGGCAGAGGCAGAGAGAAGAGAAAGATTAGAAGAGAGAAGATCAGAAGAGAAAGAGTCAGAAGAAAGAAGATGCAGGTGCGCGAAAAGGTAGGGAAGTCGCGAAACACTGTGTTTTTTGGTGGTTTTGTGGCTCCGGAGGGTTGAAAAGTTGTGTCAAAAAGTGTCAGGCTAATGCTAAGTAATAAGCCGGCGGTTTCTTATGTGAAGCTTTGCTGAACGGACAATTGCAATCGCGTTCCTCCTGTTGGGTAGTCATTTTCCCGCGATTCCAGCACAACATGTTTATGAAGTACGTGTGTCACAATTTCCCCCTCTTCCCTCCCCCCCCTTCCCTCACCCTATAATTGTGACACTATTAGTGAATCTAGTCGATCCCAGTCGGTCTCCCCGGCATCACCCCTTTGTGGCAGTTCCATGGATGGTATCCGAATAAAGTGTCTATCGGCCCGCTGTGCCCCCTCCCCTTCCCCTTTCTTCCCCCCTTTGTCCTTTTTCTTTTTTCTTTTTGTTCTTTTTTATTTCCCCCCCCCCCTCTTTTTTCCCCCCCTGGCTTCCATTTGCCGAAGCACATTTTGAAGTCAACATGTACAAAACACACCAGGTCCGGACCACTTTTGGAAGTTGAGATGTCGAAAAAGTGCACGCCGTTGTGGCGCGAAGCATAGTTGACGGAGCATAGTTTACGGATCTTGGTTTACGATCCATAGTTTACGAGTCATGGCCGTCTTGGTTTACGAATCATGGTTTACGAGCCATGGTTTACGAGTCATGGTTTACGATCCATAGTTTACGAGCCATGGTTTACGAGCCATGGTTTACGATCCATAGTTTACGAGCCATGGTTTACCGAAGCAGAAGTCAACCGCTTCTGCTGTACCTGCCAAGCTTTCGTCCCTTACCCCTGGGCCTCAAGTTTTTCATTCAAGGCGGCTCGTTTTTAAATGTTCCACCTGTTTTCCAAAGTGAGTCCGGTGCACAGAATGCACTGCCCAAGGTGGTATGTATTATCCCATGACGGTGAAGAAGCACTTGAGAGCACAGCAGATCGCCATGGAGAACAACTTGCCCTGCGTGTATTTGGTGGACTCTGGCGGTGCATACCTGCCTTTGCAGGATGAGGCCTCTCCGCACTTTCTCGGTAGTACTTGGCAGACGAATCCTGAACTAGGGGAACTTCCCAAGGCAAGTAGTGGTACAAAGATGTGCAAAGATGTACAACAAAGTACAACCTTGTTAGTCCTTGCTGTATTTGAAGCTGTCACTGGCTCTCACCATTGTGTCAGCAAATGGCTGGATTTTTGATCTGGCAACAAGAGTGGGAGCTGTCGTGCGTTCACCACATTTCACTGAATTTCACCATATTCTTCTCATCATCCAGGTTGATTGCGACCGTAGGAAGCAAGCCACTCACTCCAGGTTTTCCCTGACAGAATGCACTTTGGCCGCATCTTCTACAACCAGGCGCGGTTGGCCACGTGCACCCGGTTTGATTTCTGGTTTGAGTGCTGAGTTCTCAATTTTTGGCAAAGACATTTCAGCCACTGGCGTCCTTCAGGCACAGATGTCCAAGAAGGGCTTGCCACAGGCCACGGCCATGCAATCAACACCAGACAGTCCTATGCCCATGTCCTACTATGTTAGCTGATTGGCATTTAGAACAGGCAATCACACTTGCTTCAACACATCGCACAGTTCTTCGATTCTTTCGGAATAAATTATGTTGCTCGAGGGGTCTCATCTTTTGTACTAGTATCAAGAGTTTTGTTACTGTTTTTGGCAGGCACAGAATCAGATTTGCGTTGGAAGGTCTCAGCTGTGCTGGGCTCCTGTACAGCCGGTGGCGCATATGTTCCGGCACAAACCTTAGCTGCCTTAGCCAAGATCTGTAGCACAGCATAGGGGAAGCGCCACATTGAACAGACCTACAGCCAACAGATTTTGCTGAGCGTTGTGCCACCTAGCATCAAGTACTGCAAGGCCATGTCGGATGAGAATATCATTGTCAAAGGCGTGCTAAATTGGGCGCGCAGCAGAACTATCCATTTGATTGGGCTATCATTCCATACGTTAATAACTTATCATAGTTTAGTCTGAAAAGCTGATGAATCTCAAAAGGCCCAGACTAGATTAACGCAGGGACTCCCAGTCACCCATTGGCTTACCTTTCAAAATCAAACAATAATTCATGGATGCGGGATGGTTTTTGGTGCCTGACTCTCGAAACCATTTATTAAATCTATCCTTGTCTAAACTCTTCTTTGATTCTCGATTGCAATCTGAATATATTCCCAAATTCCTTTGACTTCATCGGCCATCCAATACTACCACCCATTTTGGCTATTTGGTTATATAAATATATCATGATCATCACGGTTCTGGCTACACTGTTGTCACACTGTTTCGATATGTTACAATGCGGTCCAGAAGTGTTTCGCTTTCAGGCAACGGCACCATCTTCTTGGGTGGGCCACCCTTAGTCAAGGCTTCCACTGGCGAGGAGGTCTCTGCCGAGGCAATGGACGGAACCAATGAACGACCAGGTCCAGCTATGTCCAGCTATGTCCAGCTATGCCCAGCTATGTCTAGCTATGTCCAGCTATGTCCAATGGATGGATATATGATATATGTGTTGCATCATGTTGCATCATGTTGGGTTGACGGGGGGGTTGCCCCGCTTTCACCCGTCTTGTTTCGTCTGTTTGTCAAATGCAAAGTGCACATGATCAAACATGAGCGTTTCGTTGTGGCGAAATGGCCATTTTCACAGATGTCTGTGATGTGCAATGGATGTCAGTTCTGCTTAGCGGTGTCAACATAACTTTCGATTTTTCAAAATTATGGAAGTTCGGAGCAACCCTTACAGGGGTTTGTGGGGGCGATACGTTGGCATTTTGAGCTTTTTTTTCACTTTTCACGTCATCCACGAGGCATCTTCAAAACACTTGACATGAGCAAAAGCCGTCATTGTCGCTTCCAGGCCTAAGTTCTTGTGAATGTATAGTGCTGACAAACCATCCACGTTAACACATACACACCCCACCCCAACCCCAACCCCAACCCCGAAGACGTCCTTTGCGTAGCATGCACATCGAAAGCAAGTGCACACGAACTTTAACACAGACCCCGCCCCACCCCCCAACACCCCAAAGCAACCGAGTAAAAACGGGGCAAAACCCCCGTCTACCCATCATGTTGCATCTTTGACACATTTTTTTTTATAGAGATTGAAGAGTAGCCATGCTTTTCCACATTGGCACACATGTCTTCAGAGGGAGTTGGAAGCACCCTTCAAAAGGCAGATTATGAGGCTTACGCCTGACAGCCGGGCGCCGGCAAAAGCAGACCCGTCAGCCCGAGCGGGCGTTGGTGGTGTTGTTGTTGTTGTGGTGGTGGTGGTGGTTGTTGTTGTTGTTGTCGTTGTTGTTGTTGCTGTTGCTGTTGCTGTGGTTGTTGTTGTTGTTGTTGTTGCTGTTGTTGTTGTTGTCGTTGTTGTCGTGGTCGTGTTTTTTTTTTTGTTGTTGTTGTTGTTGTCGTCGTTGTTGTTGTCGGTGTTGTTGTTGTTGTTGTCGTTGTTGTTGTTGTTGTCGTTGTTGTCGTGGTCGTGTTTTTTTTTGTTGTTGTTGTTGTCGGTGTTGTTGTTGTCGGTGTTGTTGTTGTTGTTGTTGTTGTTGTTGTTGTTGTTGTTGTTGTTGTTGTTGTTGTTGTTGTTGTTGTTGTTGGTGCTGCTGCTGCTGCTGTTGTGTTTGTGGTTGTTGTTGTTGTTGTTGTTGTTGTTGTTGTTGTTGTTGTTGTTGTTGTTGTTGTTGTGGTTGTTGGTGTTGTGGTTGGGTATGTTCTTCTTGTTGTTGGGGGTGTTGTTGTTGTTGTTGTCGTTGTTGACGCTACGTTGCAGGCAACGCGGGGGATAGGACAACAGTCGGGTGGAAGACGGGGGCCGGGACTTCGGGCGTCCCGGCAGCATCCTTCGGTGGAAGGGGGCTGACAGCCCGGGTGTACCCTAGGTGCACCGAAGTCGGGAGAGCCGTCTGAAACAAGAAGAGCCGCTGTTGGAGTTTTTTTTTTTTGCTTCGCATCGCCACGAAGAAAGTTGTGCACAAGCTCAGTGAGTGTGTAGCCATTGTGGGGCGGTTGCCGAAAAACGTGAGACACATTGCGGTGTGCAAACCGTAGCCGCATGTCGGTGAGGTCAAACCCTGGGACCATGTGCCCCCACTTCTCTGATGGGCAGCCAGAAGGATGCAAAATGTCAATTTGTTGCCAGAAATGTGTCAGCACATCCCGCAAGAGTGTTGCGTTGATGGGATGGATCTCCTGCTTGGACTCGGAACCAGCATCGAGCATAGAAAGATTTCCAAGCTGAGGATTGTTGTTTTCTATGCTTGCAGAGTCTGGTAACACCAGAAGGGTGGGATATGAAGAAACATTTCTAGTGTGAAGATGACGTTGTCTGTGCCTTCGGACGTTAGTATCATCAAAGCAGCGCGCAGCTGCGCACGAACATGTATGAAACTAAGGAACCACCTATGTTTGGACTTATACCGTATACCAGCCAGTTATGGTAAATTTGGGACTGGTTTAGTTTGTTATGATTGCAATGGTCTAGCATATAGTCGGTTCGCCGCAGACGGTTCGTTGTTTCAAATGTTTTCACCGAGGCAACAATGTTGGATGGGTAGAAGTTAGCAAGTGGAGGGGTACAGAGTTACGAGGGGCAGTGATGGGTAGCCAACATGCTTGTTAACCATACATGGCAGCATCCCCGTTTGCAACCTTATTGGTTATCAGTGTTTAGTGTGGTTAGAGACGATCAAAGGCATTTGGAAACCACGGCCATGTCTGCGTCTGTCTGACGCGTACAGGGCGGGAGCGAGCGCAGAGCAGCGCTCAGCGCTGGCAGCGGCGGTGGTTTAGGGCTGCAGCTTGGTGAAGAAAGGCGCGGCGTGGCCGGTCGCTACAGTGCAGCGTAGTCGAACACGACATCGAGGTAGGTGTCGTGCCGGCTGGAACGGCGGTGCTTGGGAGGGAGTAAATTAAGGGATCGGTGCTTTGTTGCTGGTTTGTGGATAGCTTATGGACGGTAAAATTGGTGGCTTCTTCGACAACCGATGCAGTCTTTTAGGTTCAGAAGTCGTTACTGCAAGGAGTCTTTTTTCCCAAGCTGCAGCTCTACATCAGGCTCACAGCAGCCCGCGTTCATTAAACATCCAGCCATCCCCCTTTTTTTGTGGCTTTGGTTTCCCCGGTTTTTCGTGTTTGATCGAGAACATGCCTGTAAGCAACCTGTGGTTCCAAGCTGTAGGTCGGCAGTGTGCTTTTTGCAGACGGTCGCATTCAGACTTCTTGCGTTTTGGTGACAGGAGTTCGAAGGCGAGTCCGGCGTGTTTGCTGGCGGCCTGGCATGTTTGTGGTAAGCCAGCATGTTTGGAGTCCGCAGTGGCTCGTGTCTCCGACATGTTTGCGATGGCATGTTTGTGGTCAGCCAGCATGTTTGGAGCCCGCAAGTGCTCGTTTCTCCGACATGTTTGCGATGAGTAACGGCTCGCTTAAGAGAGACTGGAGGGAACTGACTGCCAGAGTACAGAACTGACGCGACTGCAGCAGCACTGCATTAGGATGACTGCTGAAAACTGATCGCGTGACTGCTGAAACATGGTGACAGGTCCTCTGGGGGCGACTCCGGCAAGTTAGCGGGTGGCCCGGCTAGTTTGTCGAAGCTCGCTTAAGAGAGACAGGAGGGAACTGACTGCAAGAGTACAGAACCGACGCGACTGCAACAGCACTGCGTTAGCATGACTGCTGAAAACTGACCGCGTGACTGCTGAAACATGGTGACAGGTGCTCTGGGGCGACCCCGGCAAGTTTGCGGGTGGCCTGGCTAGTTTGTCTCAGCTCGCGTAAGAGAGACCGGAGGAAACTGACTGCAAGAGTACTGAACGATATACTTATATAGATCTATAATGATCTATATATGAAAATATATATATATATTTTTTTTCGTTTGGAACTGAAGAAGCTTCAACAAACATCCCAGCAAGTTCTTCAAAGACACAGAGGGGGCGAAACTTTGAACAGGGGACAGCAAACACCGCCACTGGTAAACAAATTAGGGCACACAGTCTCTCCGCGGCCGTTGCGACAAGGCTCTAGGCTAAGCAAAGAAAGCCGACAGAGAAGTAAACACACACACACACACACCCTCCACGAACGGAAGTAGGAGACGTAGGCGTAGGAAGTCTAAAACCGGAGCACTGCACAACTAAAAAATGAGTGGAACACTTGCAGGTGTGCTTGTACAAGCAACGTAGCAAGGACGAAATGAAGCACGCCACCTCAGACAACGAATTCGGAACGCACGATTGTCCCAAAGCGGAAAGCCATGACACAGTGGGATGCCATAGCCAGTGATATACTGCGTGAGCATGCTACCAAGGTAGCCGTCTGCTGCATAGCACTGAGCATGGTGTTCTGGCTTGCCTCCCAAGTCAAGAAGCATTGTTGGGCGCGGCGGCAGTCAGTGCAGGCTGCGTGTGGCAAGGGGTCACGCAACCGAGCCAGCAAGCACACACACTGGACTCGGAGGTTGCCGGGGAAATATACATCTTTGAGCTGGGGCATGGCAGTCACCGCAGCATGCTTGTGTGCCAGCACAAAGCAGCTAGATTTCCTGTTTGCAGGAAATCTCTTCACCTGTGTCTTTGCATGCCAAGCGCAACGTGCTCTAGCCAGTGCACGACTGCGCAGTGGGTGGGTCAGGAAAGCACGTCGGGTGGGCAACGCTCGGGTGAAAGCAAGGCGGCAACCAGGATCGCCACGAAGTAGAATGCAAATGTTGATTGCAGCCATCTTCTTGTTATCACCAGCCAGTTGGGTCTGTGTGGAATGCGTCTGCCAGGGAAACATCGCAGCAGTGCAACCAGTCAGAAACGCATGGTCAACCTCTCGCAAACTTAGAAACCAGTTGATGCGGGCAATGCATGGCAACACGATGAAGAAAGCCAACAGACGACAAGCAGAAGAGTCCACACCCAGCCAATGCATAGACACGAGTGCCGGCAGCAATCACGTAGCTAGCAAGAAAGCTAGAGTTGCAGACGTAGTGGATGCCGCATCCTCGCTTCGAGCACAACCTAGCAACCCGAGTGTCCAGAAAGAAGAGGAGGATGAGGACCGGAAACTTGCCGTCCGTGTGCAGACCCGAATAGGGTGTGAGCTAATCAAAATCCCTGGTGACGGTTGGTGTTTTTTCCATGCCGTACTTCGCCATTGTCGCGGTTGGCAGTCGTGGTCGGTATCCGAAGCTGCAAAGTTATACTTGCAAGCCTTAGAATGGATGTGTAAGCAAAAGAATGGACCCAGAGCAGATGAGGTTGCGAATGCCAGTGTGCCGTTTGATGACCGAGAAGCAGGCCTACACCTGGGGTTCCTTCAGCAAGCAGAGCAGTTGGAGGCAGCAGAAGGTTTGACAGCTGCCGAAATCGTGCTTTGGAGTA
>CAMXCT020000908.1:109412-197583 GCA_947184155.2 Cladocopium goreaui | reverse complement strand
AGTACAAAGTAGTACTGGGAAGTGTTTTGTGCAAGCTTTGTAGTACAAAGTAGTGCTGGGAAGTAGTTTGTGCAAGCTTTGTAGTACAAAGTAGTACTGGGAAGTGCTTTGTGCAAGCTTTGTAGTACAAAGTAGTACTGGGAAGTGTTTTGTGCAAGCTTTGTAGTAACAAAGTAGTACTGGGAAGTAGTTTGTGCAAGCTTTGTAGTACAAAGTAGTACTGGGAAGTGCTTTGTGCAAGCTTTGTAGTACAAAGTAGTACTGGGAAGTTCTTTGTGCAAGCTTTGTAGTACAAAGTAGTACTGGAACCTGCTTTGTGCACGCTTTGTAGTACCAAGTAGCGCTGGGAAGTAGTGCGTGCAAACTTTGTAGCGTGCAAGCTTTGTAGTACAAAGTAGTACTGGGAAGTGCTTTGTGCAAGCTGTGTAGTACAAAGTAGTACTGGGAAGGACTTTGTGCAAGCTTTGTAGTACAAAGTAGTACTGGGAAGTGCTTTGTGCAAGCTTTGTAGTACACAGTAGTACTGGGAAGTGCTTCGTGCAAGCTTTGTAGTACAAAGTAGTACTGGGAAATGCTTTGTGCAAGCTTTGTAGTACACAGTGGTACTGGGAACGGCTTTGCGCAAGCTTTGTAGTACACAATAGTACTGGGAAGTAGTTTGTGCGATCTTTGTAGCACACAGTAGTACTGGGAAGTAGTTTGTGCAAGCTTTGTAGTACACAGTACTACTGGGAACGACTTTGTGCAAGCTTTGTAGTACACAGTAGTACTGGGAAGTGCTTTGTGCAAGCTTTGTAGTACACAGTAGTACTGGGAAGTACTTTGTGCAAGCTTTGTAGTACAAAATAGTACTGGGAAGTGCTTTGTGCATTTCTAGTACACAGTAGTACTGGGAACGTGTTTCTGCAAGCTTTGTAGTACACAGTAGTACTGGGAAGTGCTTTGTGCGAGCTTTGTAGTACACAGTAGTACTGGGAACGTGTTTGTGCGAGCTTTGTAGTACCCAGTAGTACTGGAACGTGTTTGTGCAAGTTTTGTAGTACACAGTAGTACTGGGAAGTAGTTTGTGCAAGCTTTGTAGTACACAGTAGTACTGCGAACGACTTTTGTGCAAGCTTTGTAGTACACAGTAGTACTGGGAAGTAGTTGTTGCAAGCTTTGTAGTACACAGTAGTACTGGGAACGACTTTGCAAGCCTTGTAGTACAATGTAGTACTGGAACGTGTTTGTGCAAGTTTTGTAGTACACAGTAGTACTGGGAACGGCTTTGCGCAAGCTTTGTAGTACACAATAGTACTGGGAAGTAGTTTGTGCGAGCTTTGTAGCACACAGTAGTACTGGGAAGTACTTTGTGCAAGCTTTGTAGTACACAGTAGTACTGGGATGTGCTTCGTGCAAGCTTTGTAGTACACAGTAGTACTGGGAAGTGCTTTGTGCAAGCTTTGTAGTACACAGTAGTACCGGGAAGTACTTTGTGCATGCTTTGTAGTACAAAGTAGTACTGGGAAGTGCTTTGTGCATTTGTAGTGCACAGTAGTACTGGGAACGTGTTTCTGCAAGCTTTGTAGTACACAGTAGTACTGGGAAGTGCTTTGTGCGAGCTTTGTTTTGCACAGTAGTACTGGGAACGTGTTTGTGCGAGCTTTGTAGTACACAGTAGTACTGAAACGTGTTTGTGCAAGTTTTGTAGTACACAGTAGTAATGGGAAGTAGTTTGTGCAAGCTTTGTAGTACACAGTAGTACTGTGAACGACTTTGTGCAAGCTTTGTAGTACACAGTAGTACTGGGAAGTAGTTGTTGCAAGCTTTGTAGTACGCAGTAGTACTGGGAACGACTTTGCAAGTCTTGTAGTACAATGTAGTACTGGGACGTGTTTGTGCAAGTTTTGCAGTACACAGTAGAAGTAGTTTGTGCGAGCTTTGTAGTACAAAGTGGTACTGGGAAGTGCTTCGTGCAAGCTTTGTAGTACAAAGTAGTACTGGGAACGTGTTTGTGCGAGTTTTGTAGTACAAAGTAGTACTGGGAAGTAGTTGTTGCAAGCTTTGTAGTACACAGTAGTACTGGGAACGACTTTGTGCAAGCTTTGTAGTAAAAAGTAGTACTGGGAAGTGCTTTGTGCAAGCTTTGTAGTACACGGTAGTACTGGGAAGTGCTTTGTGCGAGCTTTGTAGTACACAGTAGTACTGGGAAGTGCTTTGTGCGAGCTTTGTAGTACACAGTAGTACTGGGAAGTAGTTTGTGCGAGCTTTGTAGTACACAGTAGTACTGGAACGTGTTTGTGCATGTGTAGTACACAGTAGTACTGGGAAGTGCTTTGTGCAAGCTTTGTAGTACACAGTAGTACTGGGAACGACTTTGTGCAAGCTTTGTAGTACAAAGTAGTACTGCGAACGACTTTGTGCAAGCTTTGTAGTACAAAGTAGTACTGCGAACGACTTTGTGCAATCTTTGTAGTACACAGTAGTACTGGGAACGACTTTGCAAGCCTTGTAGTACACAGTAGTACTGGGAAGTGCTTTGTGCAAGTTTTGTAGTACAAAGTAGTACTGGGAAGTGCTTCGTGCAAGCTTTGTAGTACAAAGTGGTACTGGGAAGTAGTTTGTGCAAGCTGTGTAGTACACAGTAGTACTGGGAAGTTCGTTTGTCGAGCTTTGTAGTACACAGTAAGTACTGGGAAGAGTTTGTGCGAGCTTTGTAAAGTACACAGTAGTCTGGGACGTGCTTTGTGCAAGCTTTGTTTAGTACAAAGTAGTACTGGGAAGTGCTTTGTGCAAGCGTTGTACTGCAAAGTAGTAACTGGGAAGTGCTTTGGTGTGAGCTTTGTAGTACACAGTAGTACTGGGAATGTGTTCCGTGCATTTTGGTAGTACACAGTAGTACTGGAAGGTGTTTGTGCAAGCTTTGTAGTACACAGTAGTACTGGGAAGTAGTTTGTGCAAGCTTTGTAGTACACAGTAGTACTGCGAACGACTTTGTGCAAGCTTTATAGTACACAGTAGTACTGGGAAGTAGTTGTTGCAAGCTTTGTAGTACACTTAGTACACAGTAGTACTGGGAAGTGCTTCGTGCATTTGTAGTACACAGTAGTACTGGGAAGTGCTTTGTGCAAGCTTTGTAGTACACTTTAGTACTGGGAAGTACTTTGTGCAAGCTTTGTAGTACACAGTAGTACTGGGATGTGCTTCGTGCAAGCTGTGTAGTAAAAAGTAGTACTGGGAAGTGCTTTGTGCAAGCTTTGTAGTACACAGTAGTACCGGGAAGTACTTTGTGCATGCTTTGTAGTACAAAGTAGTACTGGGAAGTGCTTTGTGCAAGCTTTGTAGTACAAAGTAGTACTGGGAAGTGCTTTGGATAGTGTGGAGTGGGGAGTGTAGAGCGTGTAGAGTGTGGAATGTGTAGTGTAGATTGTAAAAAGAAAGAGTGTAAAGTGTGGAGTGTGGAGTGTATAGTGTAGTGTAGAGTGTGGAGTGCAAAGTGTGGAGTGTGGAGTGTAAAGTGTGGAGTGTGGAGTGTAAAGTGTGGCGTGTGGAGTGTAAAGTGTGGAGTATGGAGTGAGGAGTGTGGTGTGTGTAGAGTGTAGAATGTGGTGGAGTGTGGCGTGTGGAGTGTGGAGTGTGGAGTGTAGTGTGTGGAGTGGGGAGTGAGGAGTGTGGAGTGTAGAGCGTGTAGAGTGTGGAGTGAGGAGTGTAAAGTGTAAAGTGTGGAGTGTAAACTGTAGAGTGTGGAGTGTGGAGTGGAAAGTGGCGAGTGTGGAGTGTAAATTGTGGCGTGTGGAATGTAAAGTGTGGAGTGTGGAGTGAGGAGTGTGGTGGGTGTAGAGTGTTGAGTGTGGTGGAGTGTGGAGTGTAGAGTGTAGAGCGTGAAGTGAGGAGTGAGGAGTGTAAAGTGTAAAGTGTAAAGTGTGTAGCCTGGAGTATAAAGTGTAGAGTGTGGAGTGCGGAGCGGAAAGTGTCGAGTGTGAAGTGTAGAGTGTCAAGTGTAGAGTGTGAAGTGTAGAGTGTAAAGTGTAGAGTGCGGAGTGTGGAGTGTAAAGTGTAGTGTGCGGAGTGTGGAGTGTAAAGTGTGGAGTGTGGAGTGTGCAGTGGGTAAAGTGTGGAGTGTGGCAGGTGGTGGTGATCTCGTTGTGCTGGTGATGTTGCTGTGCTGGTGATGCTGTTGTGTTGGTGATTTTGTTGTGATTTCATTGCGCTGGTGATATTGTTGTGTTGGTTGTGATTTCGTTGTGCTGGTGGTGATGTTGTTGTGCTGGTTAGTTGTCTCTTTGTGAACTGCACGATGCATGCAAACAAAGGTTCGTTTTCCTATTGCAGAGGTTTGCACTCGTAGTCCAAGAGCGTGAATACATTCGGGTTCGTGGCTTCCATCTTGTTTTTATCAGGCATCAATGGCAATGTGCCATGTTGGATTTTAAATCCATGGGAAATACAACACAATTGGTTGATTAGTGACAACTTTGGTGTGATATCCAAGAAAGTGTGAACATGTCCATCCAGATGGCTTTGTCTGAAAATAGGTCACCCCAAATCCTTTGGTGAATCACCAACTTCCTTATGAAACGGGGCCGTATTGGTGTCGCATCGGAGGCGCTGACCTTCATGCTTTGCTGTCCGCTCTAGATGGCAACTTGGACCAAGATCAGGCTGGTGGCCAAGCAGATTTGTTCAGAACGATGTAAAATGAGTATGTGCATATTAATCATGTGAATCACGATTAAAACATGCACGGAAAAGCAACGAAACACATGATGTGTATGTAGATGCATGATATATATCATCATACATATCTCAAGTCTTGGATGCCTGTGGATGTAGATGTATCATGATATATCGATCATATGGTTGATTGGATGATAATTACAAGCGAAGAAAAAAAGGCCAATTCCCCATTTGAGTTGATGATTCCCATCTCTGAGGAAACCTGGGATCTTTCTACTTTGATACTTTAATCTGTTGGCATAAAGGGATACAATTGTTTATGGTATGTTATAATTACATGTGCATTGCATATACACATATAATATCATATAATCACATGTTTATTTTGTGTTTAATTATTTAGTTATTTGTTTCTTTACCTAACCATGTATTTGTCCTTTTCATTTTGTGAAGGGTATCATCGGGTATCTAAGATTAGCCATGATATCATCAAATTGCCCCTGTTGATCTGCTGGTTACCCTCTGGTGATCTAACTTAGCTATGGAACATCACCATCTTTAAGTTCGGTAAATCAACTATACATGTGCCATTTTCAATAGCAAAGTGTTAAATTACCAGAGGGTAGTATAACTATTTAAAACATGTGATAGATAACTGTATAAACATTGTTAAACCATGTTAAACCATGTTTAACCACCATTTGTTAAACAGGATACGAGCACGTTCACTTCTTGAGCTTCGGATGCAACGGCGCCTTGGCCAGCTCCAAGTCTCTCGCCTCCCTGCTGGTCCAGGTTCTTCAGAAAGGCGCGGCGCGGTCCCTTTCGGGACTGCGTCGCTGGTGGTCAGGGAATGTTTTCATGGATTGATGTTTATAATTGTTTGTGTACATGGATTGTTTATGATTGTTTATGTAATATGGATTGTTTGTGATTGTTTATGTAATATGGATTGTTTATAATTGTTTGTGAATATGGATTGTTTATGTAATATGGATTGTTTATGATTGTTTATGTAATATGGATTGTTTATGATTATTTATGTAATATGGATTGTTCATAATTGTTTGTGTACATGGATTGTTTGTGTACATGGATTGTTTATGATTGTTTATGTAATATGGATTGTTTATGATTGTTTATGTAATATGGATTGTTTATATGATTGTTTATGTAATATGGATTGTTTATTGTTTTTATGTACATGGATTGTTTGTTTGTGTATATGGATTGTTTATGATTGTTTATGTAATATGGATTGCTTATGATTGTTTATGTAATATGGATTGTTTATAATTGTTTGTGTATATGGATTGTATATGATTGTTTATGTAATATGGATTGTTTATAATTGTTTGTGTATATGGATTGTATATGATTGTTTGTGTACATGGATTGTTTGTGTACATGGATTGTTTATGATTGTTTATGTAATATGGATTGTTTATGATTGTTTATGTAATATGGATTGTTTATAATTGTTTGTGTACATGGATTGTGTGTGTATATGGATTGTTTATGATTGTTTATGTAATATGGATTGTTTATGTTTTTATGTAATATGGATTGTTTATAATTGTTTGTGTATATGGATTGTTTATGATTGTTTATGTAATATGGATTGCTTATGATTGTTTATGTAATATGGATTGTTTATAATTGTTTGTGTATATGGATTGTATATGATTGTTTATGTAATATGGATTGTTTATAATTGTTTGTGTATATGGATTGTATATGATTGTTTGTGTACATGGATTGTTTGTGTACATGGATTGTTTATGATTGTTTATGTAATATGGATTGTTTATGATTGTTTATGTAATATGGATTGTTTATGATTGATGTTTATGATTGTTTTTGATGGATTAATGTTGTATATAGCGAAAGAATATGTTTTTGTTCATGGATTGAAATGGAAGTATACATCATACCTAAGCGAAGAATAATATGGGGGAATCTAAGGTTGGCCATGAGATGTGGGGCGGCCGAAAACTGGTACTTCTCTGGTACTCAAGGCGAGAGAAAATGCGAGCTACATTAGGAGATGAGTTCTGAATGAGATTTGCGATTCTATGGGATTTTGAATTTTGAATCACCCTGCTTTTCAGCTTTATATGTATGTTTATCTACTCTTAAACCATAAAAACCATATCAAACCTTATTAGTTTTTTCCCCCTTACCGGAAATTCCGGTGGATCGGCCTGTTTCAACGCCTGGCTTAATGCGAGGCTTCATTTGGGCCTGTGACTTTGGTGAAGTTTACTTCAATGAGGAGGTCTTCGACCACCTTCTGAGCGCCTTGGACCCGCGGCCCCTTCGACCTGCGCGGAAGCGGAAGACAGGGCTGGAGGAAACGAGAGAACCCAGCAGCAATTTGGCGTTCTCCTTTGCTGATCAAGGTGCCTGGCATTTGGGATGATTCAGATTAGATGATGGGATATTTTAGATATACTATATATATATAATTACATGATGAATTATGATGATATAATCAAGAAACATATCAGGGGTAATTTTAGGGGCAAACCCTCCGTTTGCCCGCGCCGACGTCCACTGCGTGTCCAAACATCAAAAAACACTGTGTTTTGTGGGGCGAAATGCACATGTCCATGATCATGGCTTTCATCTTGCAACGCAAAGCTTAGCAACCTGTGCCACCACCACCACCACCACCATCACCACCACCACCACCATCATCATCATCATCATCATCTTGAAGATTCCCTTGAATATAAAGTTTAACGGGGGTGGGGATTTAATGATTCCCTGGAAACTCTGTTGAAACATCTTGAAGATTCCCTTAAACATGCCAATCAATATCCCTCTTCCATGTACTTGGAAACCGTGGAAATGCTGTGAGGGCGATCCAGGGGGGGTGTTGTGCGTAAATAAAAACACCAAGCAAACCTGGTTGGTCGTTTGGAACATGGCTTTTATTTTTCCATATTAATTGGGAATAATCATCCCAACTGACGAACTCATATTTTTCAGAGGGGTAGGTCAACCACCAACCAGATAATTTACCATTAACCATTATTATCCATTATTCACCATCCATTAACCACTATTTTCACCACTATTAGCCATCATTAACTATGGAATTCACCATTTTTGAGCGCCCTGGGCTCTAAGACTCTAAGCGTCGCCCAGGCTGCGGCCTCAAGGTGCATCAGATCAGCAGGTTGAAGGACCTCACGCGACGACGGCGGCTGTTCGATAAGGCGCTCTCATGGGGCAAGGTGGATCGGTGCCTTGGTGCTGAAGGCTGGTGAGTTGGTAGCAGTGCTATAGGAGTAGATATATATATATATATATTATTTTAGAGAGAGAGATGTTATTTATTTATTGATATAAGGGATTATTTATATATTTTGGGAGGTTCGAAGCATTAGCAGCTGTGACAGTAGCATTGCATCCCGCATGTCCATGTTTTGAGGATGATTCACTTGTACCAGATCCATAGGGTATCATAGGGTGATCTCATATCTCATGGCGGAACATGGCCTCGCTTCAAGACGCTAGAGGCTTCAAAACGCAAGGTTTTCCAAATAATTAATTAGATGCCTTATTAAACCCTTATTAAACCCTTATTAAACTAATAACTTGGATGGTTGGGGTCCCCGTTTTCACCCGTTTTCACCATTGGACCATCCCCCACTCAAAATGAGTCATCCAATCATCCAAGAAGTTGGATTTTGAAACTCGATGGATTGTTAGTGCTTGGTGGTTTGGAACCATGGAATTTGGAACAATGGAATTTTATGTGTCCATATTAATTGGGAATTTGATAATGAATTTCATAATCCCAAGTGACGAACTCCATCATTTTTTAGAGGGGTTGAACCCGTTGAAACCACCAACCAGGACGCACGCGCCGTGGCTGGACATCCCGCGCGTCTTCGGAATGGTGATGAGGTCCAAGAACTTGACAAAATGCTTCTGGGTGGCGTCAAGTCATAAATGGGGGTTTCCATTCATATATAAATGGGGGTACCCCAAAATGGATGGTTTATAGTGGAAATCCTATTGAAATGGATGATTTGGGGGTCCCCCTATTTTAGGAAACCTCCATTTGGGTAGAGCCCACTTTTGGGCGAAGTGCATCTGTTTGGAATCGAAAATGCCATCCCAGAATGTAGAGTTTCCATGGGTTGCCTGGGTTGCCCTATTTCACTAACCATAGACTGCATAGATCAAAAAAAATGTGGATTGTTGGGTCCCAAGTTTCACCAGGTGTCAGTTTCAATTCCTGGCCTGGTGAACCTCTCATGATTCTCCTGGCACATGGATGTTGATACCGCATGCCCCCGAACTCACTCGTCCAAGTTTGGATTCATTTTGATCTCTTGTTCCGCACATCAGCCTTGCTGCAACACGTGTTTTTAATCCCATGACATGCAATGTCAAGCCCGGATCAAGAAGCCCTGACAATCAATTGGAGGGATTAACCCCAAAATTGTGTTAAAATGGGTACCCCATGTACCCCCCCAATGAATAAACTGGGGGGGTTATTACTCCTGGATCAACATGATGCCACGGCAGTACTAACACAACGAGGTTTTTGGCGGCCGTATCAAGAAGCGGAATTCTGGCGCAGAGCTGGCTTTCACTGCACCGGCGGCCCACGTTTGAACCTGCAAAGATCGGGTGGCAAGCGCGTGAATCCATCCATTCGTCGCTTGTCAAGGCAAGGAAGTGGAACCTCAAAGGTTGCAGTGCAGCTGTATCAGCGGACTGCTTGGTGGTTTCAACATGTTTCAATGTGTTTCAAGATGTGTTTCTTCATGCTTGTTTCTGTCCCCACACTTGATGATGACTCCCCAAGCGCTACCAATTGTTAATGTAGCGAAACCACCAGTTTACTTTAGCGCATCCGCATGCAACACGGAAATTCGAAAGCTGCTTCATCCATCCAGATTGAGAGGCTTCAGCAGCACATCTCCCACAATCACCCCCCACAAGTTGACGATGCACCAGCTGCAAACCCGGCTTATGCACTTTGAGCTTTTGTTGATCAACTGGCAGAGTACTAAATCCTAAGCAAGTTTGAGCAATGCCTATTTGATGCCTGTTAGTTAATATGTTAATGATATACACTCTATATATATATATAATTATATATATACATACATGCGGATTCATCTGAAAATAGATGAATAATGCCCCCAAATTAAGGATGGCAATGTGATGCTTATCAATTGGACAGGGTGTTCCCAATTTACAGGCAAACTTACAAACACGACCAAGCTAGTATGATACAAACTATGGATGTTAGCAACATTGTATCATGTCACATAGAATGTCAGAAGAGATGTCAGATAGAATGCTGGTTGGTGGTTTCAAACATTTTTAATCTTCCATAATATATGGGATAATCCTTCCCATTGACTTATTCCACCTGCCAGGTGAGGGTTGTTAGATTTTATCAGAGCGCATGCCCGCCTCCTCCTCCTCCTCGACTAGCTGTCCTCCTCGCCCTCCTCCTCGCCTCCGCCTCTTCCACCTCCACTTCCGCCTTGCTCCACCTCCACTTCCGCCTTGCCAACCTTGCCAACTCGTCGCCAAGCTCTTCGCCAACTGCCCAGCTCAGTGCGCACTGCTGGACGTCAACCTGCGAGCTGCCCAGCTCAGTGTGCACCGCTGGACCTCAACCTTCGAGCTGCCCAGCTCAGTGTGCACTGCTGGACCTCAACCGGGGACCTGCCCAGCTCAGTGTGCACCGCTGGACCTCAACCTGCGAGCTGCCCAGCTCAGTGTGCACCGCTGGACCTCAACGGACAGATAGAATGCCAGATGGAATGTCAGATAGAATGCCAGAAGATATGCCAGATAAAATGCCATGAGATATGCCAGATAGAATGCCAGAAGGTATGCCAGATAGAATCCCAGAAGATATGCCAGAACATATGCCAGAAGATATGCCAGATAGAATGCCAGAATATATGCCAGATAGAATGCCAGATAGAATGTCAGAAGATACGCCAGATAGAATCCCAGAAGATTTGCCAGATAATATTCCAGAAGATATGCCGGATAGAATGCCAGATAGAATGCCAGAGAGAATGCCAGAAGATATGCCAGAACATATGCCAGAAGATATGCCAGATAGAATGCCAGAAGATATGCCAGATAAAATGACATGAGATATGCCAGATAGAATGCAAGAAGCTATGCCAGATAGAATGTTAGAAGATATGCGAGAGAGAATGCCAGATTGAATGCCAGAAGATATGTCGCCAGATTGAATGCCAGATTGATGTTCCTGTGGAGCTGGGAAATATGTCGCCACACTTGGCAGAAGCAATGCTTGTGGTGGAAGATATGCCAATATTAAAACGTAAGAATGTCATGGTGGGGATCACTCGAAGTAAAGTATTTTTTTCAGAGGGGTAGGTCAACCACCAGCCAGAATGTCATGGTGGGGATTACTCGAAGAAAGTAATTTTTTTCTGCCGTCCAATCCACTGGGAGCCGTCCCTCCTTTCGAAAAAAAATCAGGTCGCTTGACGACTGCAATGCACCGTGGCAACCTCGAGCTTCTTGCCAGGATTCAACAGGATTCAACAGGATTCAACAATCCGATGGATTTTCTGATGATGTGTAAAAAGTGTGTAAAAAAAAACTGGTGAATCTACCATTTGAATCCATTTGAGGGAAAGCTACTGGGGGATCTTCTCAGCGGAATTTGGGAAAGCAAATACGAAGGCCGGCCGCGCTGCAGAAAGCCTTTCCACCCGGAGATGAAGGTGAACGGCGAAGCAGAGAACTTCTGCAGACTTGTGGCCAGACAAAGCAGTACGGAGATGGGTTGATGATCAACGCGTGGTGCTTGGAGTATACAAAGTGTGGAAAGATCCACCCATTTTTAATGGGTAAACCATCTATTTCTATGGGCCATCTATACCATGGCTATGTTAAATAGCCAGAGGGTATATCTATGTATATCTTATATTTAATTATATATATATATACAGTAGAATTACAGTAGTATTAAATTTTATAGTAATCTTTGGCTACAAAAAAAGTCCCAGGAACATTGGCCGTTGGGTTTTAATCTCTGGGTTTGGGAGTGGTGCGTCGTTTCTTGCCAAATTCAAAAAATGGAACCCAGCAACCTTGGAACCTGCTGTTGGGTTGCAAAATGTTGCAAAGCTGGGTTGATGTGGTAATGTCAGCAATAAATCATAATTACTTTGCTAATTGGGGGCTTATAGGCCTTCAAATTGATTATCAATGTTGTTTTTCTTACATGCTCCATAACCAGCAAAAATCCTGGAGGAACAAGTGGGAAGAAGTTTTTCGCAGTTGGGCGACCGGGACCCCAAGACGCCAGGGACCCCATGGTAAGTGAATTGGATATCCCGGCCATCTGATATCAACAATATTACCCTCTGGTAAACTAACATAGCTATTGAAAATGGCCATTTATAGTGGATTTACCCATTAAAAATGGTGATTTTCCATAGTTATGTTAGTTTACCAGAGGGTAAAAACTAAAATGGGCCCTGCCGACCCATTTTGGGATCAAATTTAATGGAGGTTCCGCGATGAATTTTTCATGGGAATATGGATGATGGAATTTGCAAGTTGGGGTCCTCAAATTTGCCCAACATCCAAGACCCACAAAATGTTGCTACTGGCAATAGAATTGCTTAGTCGCCCATCAGCTGGTGAAGAAAATCCAGGAATTTGTCGGATTGCAAGATGGCTAGTAGGTAGGGCTACCAGTAGTACCCGCACGAGGCGGGGCGGAAGTTGCCTTAAAGATATATATAAGACCTTTCTCATCTATAGAACTTGCATGCGCCGTGCGCCAGCCAAGCCCGTGCGTGCGTGCACTCTGCGAAAGTGGTGTCTTGTTTCACATGTCACATTTGAAGCTCCACTTCGCACTTCGCACTTCTCACTGCAGTCTTCACACTCCACACTGCACACTTCACACTCCACCCTTCACACTGCACTCTTCACACTGCACCCTTCGCAGTCAACACTTCACTTCACACTGTACTCTTAAGACTCCACACTTCACACTTCACACTCCACACTTCACACTTCACACTGCACTCTTCGCACTCCAAACTTCACACTTCACAGTCCACACTTCACACTTCTCACTTCTCACTGCTTCCTTCACACTCCAAACTTCACACTTCACACTTCACACTGCACTCTTCACACCCCACACTTCATCTCATCTGAGCTCTTCGCACCTTATCCCAGCTCAGCTCTTCTCATCTCATCTCTTCTCATATGTCATCTAAGCTTTCATGAATGACTTCCCAATACTACTAGAAAGGAACTTGCATGCGCAGTGCGCCAGCCAGGCCTGTGCGTGCGTGCTTTGTGCGAAGCTGTTGCAATGTTGTTGTCCAAGAACATGACCTGCACGCGTCCCCGGTACAATGCAAACACTTTCCTCACACTTCACATTGCACTCTTAACACCCCACACTCCACACTTCACACTTGCACTTCGTCTCAACTCATCTCATCTGAGCTCTTCTCATCTCATCCCATGCCTTCCCATATGTCAGCTAAGCTCTTCTTGGCTATTTTTATGTCAAGTACTTCCCAGTACTGATGTCTAATGCAAAAGCTTGCAAAAACCACTTCCCAGTACTACTTTGTACTACATAGCTTGCACAAAACACTCCCCAGTACTACTTTGTACTACAAAGCTTGCACAAACTACTTCCCAGTACTACTTTGTACTACAAAGCTTGCACAAACTACTTCCCAGTACTACTTTGCACTACAAAGCTTGCACAAAGCACTCCCCAGTACTACTTTGTACTACAAAGCTTGCACAAACTACTTCCCAGTACTACTTTGTATTACAAAGCTTGCACAAAACACGTTCCAGTACTACTTTGTACTCCAAAGCTTCTACACACATCAAGTTCTTTCGCAGAGAAGCTTTTACACACAGCAAGCTTCTCAAGCAGAGAAGCTTTTACACACAGAAGCTTTTACACACAACAAGCTTCTTCACAGAGAAGCTTTCACACACAGCAAGCGTTTACACACAGAACACTTACACACAGTGCTTTTACACATGGCAAGCGTTTACACACAGAAACTTTTGCACAGAGACGCTTTTACACACAGAGAGGCTTTTTTTACACACAGCAAGCTTTTACACGCAAAATCTTTTTCACACAGCAAGCTTTCAAACACAGCAAGCGTTTACACACAGAACACTTACACACAGTGCTTTTACACATGGCAAGCGTTTACACACACAGCAAGCTTTTTAAACAGAGAAGCTTTTACACACAACAAGCTTTTACACAGAGAAGCTTTACACAACAAGCTTTCACACACAGCAAGCTTCTTCACAGAGAGGCTTTTACACACAGCAAGCTTTCACACACAGCGGGCGTTTACACACAGAACACTTACACACAGTGCTTTTACACATGGCAAGCGTTTACACACACAGCAAGCTTTTTAAACAGAGAAGCTTTTACACACAACTTGGATGTTCACTAGTAACGGAGGGTTAGCGTGTTTTGCTACTGTCATTTTGGGCTCAAGTCTTTGCCCATTTTGATTGTTGGATACTGACGAAATCGTCACAATGCCCATTTGCAATTGGGCGCTCATATTAGGGCTAGTTTCCAGTGTAGGTTCCCCTTCTGTGTATGGCCTGCCATGGTACCTGGATGTCTTTCATGGGATGACTGGATCTAGGGAGGAAGAAGTCACCAATGGGAAAGATCAACCCGAAGTATCAGAAGGTCAGTCCGATCCCACGAAGGAAAGTTCTCAATCTGGAATCCCGTTTGAAGGAATAGCCCATGTGTGGGGATACTCTGTCCTCCACTTTGATTTCCGTTCATGGATAGGCTCCTCATGGTTCAGCACACCAACAGCACCTGGAACCCTGAGCTCCTCAGGAGGGTGGGGATTGTACTTCTTGGATCAGCTGGGGGTGTGGACATGCGGAGATTTTTGGCCATGGGTTGCCAGATGTTTGTTAAGTGCCATCGTGGTTTTGTGAGCAATTTTGATTCTCTACTTGCTATTGGTTATCTGCCGGCCCTGTCAAGCTTTCTGCAAATGTTGCTGCAGACAGACCAGAGCAGTAGCCAAAGAGGTGGGGGAGCTCCTCCCCGAACTTAGACCTGGGGGCACATACGAAAAGCTGGATATCCGTGGGCCCGCCTCTAGCGGGGGCGTCGATTCCGAATTCTACCAACGAGGCGTCAAGGGTCGAGGTTCAGAAAGAAAACCCAATGACGTAGCTGTTGTGGTGAATGACCAAATAGCTCGCTTGAAGGTAGACGGGGATCATTGGGCACGTGTGGATCGATACGGGTTATGGGTTCGTCTCCGTGGAGTGAAGGGTTCCACGTCGAAAGCGCTTCGCCAAACGTTGGAACAGGAGGGGAAAATCAATCTCTGTCGCGAGCAGCGGTGTCCGCTTGAATTGCAACCAACACCCGGTCTACATTGCAAAGCTTACGCTTCGGTGGATGCCAATGGGCTGGTGGATTTGGGAGCTTATGCAGGGTGGTCCACCCGCAGGGTGATCGTCTTGATGGGTCGATGGCTACGTAGAATGGTGCGGGGGCTTAGTCTCTGCGTGTACTATCTGATGGGATGGTTCATTCTCAGACAACTCTGGGCAAAGCGGACGCCACCCAGAACCATAGTCGAAGGAGCCGTCGTCAGACCCTTGGATGCGGAATCTGAATCTGAAGTAGAGGTACAAGATGACCCTTGTGAGGCCGTATTAGTCGGTTTGGAACATGGAGGCAAACCGAGAGCATTGGCCACAGACCCATGTGCAGATCGGGCTATCGGAGAGCCGGTCCGGCTCCTGGAGAGGGACAGAGAACTCTCTGACGTCAAAAGGAGATCCTCCGTCAGGCTTTGCGACCATCATCGGCAGCTCTACGTGGCGGCATGTTCAAGCCGAAAATGCAGCGTGTTGGCTTGCTACGAACAGGTTGATGGTGCCAAACAGGGAGTTCCCCTCTGCAAGCACCACCTGACGGACCTTGGTGGTTGTGCTCGCCCTACCCGCAGGGTTAGCTGGACACATGAGAGAGATAGCTCCATTGCACGATCCGAGGCATCTATGTCCGAAGGAGAATGCCTCACCCCTGCACGAAGAAGCCGCCGGATCATCTTTGACGGCGCTGAACGACTTGGGCCCAGGGCTGCTTCGGCCGATCCTAGTGAATCCCAGAAGAAGATTGAAGGCAAGCTTGAGAAGGGCCCGTGCATGGTGCTCCTCAGACCAAAGTCATTACAAACCGCGGAGGCCCCACCCAGGTGGACTGCATGGTTGGGGCGCATCGAGGGGTTCGCCGAAGAAGGGCGCAGCCAGGAGCTGCTCGAAGTCCACATCCCTTCCTTGAAGCAAACGTGTGTGATCCACAGAAGGCTGTTGAAAGGGTCCCCTCGAGACAACGGGGCGGGTCGAATTAGTAAGCATTGGGTGCAGAAGTTCCTTCAGCATACCCATGACGAAGAAGTCGGCCAAGGGATATCGGTCTTGGTCGCGCGCCTGTCCGAAGACCAAGCAGCGGCCCTGAATGCCTGGGACGGTGAGGTGACGGATGAAGGAGCGAAGCCAAGTAAAGCCTGGCAGGGGAGACTCTACCGGGAGATCCTCCCACATGCTGATGCATATTTGCGTGAAGAAGCTGAGATGTCCGACGACTTTATGACACCGCCAAAGCCGAAAGTCGAGCTGGAAGAGGGTGCGGGACCGGCGATTCCACCCTTCCCAGACCTAGATGATTCAGATCGCCAGGGAAGAATGGAGGCGGCTCGAAGAGCTCTTGACCAGCACATTGAGGGAGAGATAGATTCCGAAGTGTTGCAGACCGTGGCCACTGCCTTCGACCTAGATCATGAGCAACTGGCTCAGTCGATGTATGCGAGGAATCACCGCCTTAGCTACTCGAAGCCAACGACACCACCAGGATTGGGAGCCGACCAAAGCGAAATGGAGTTTGCAAGAAGACCCGTGACGGCAACTATGCCAGGAGGAGTGACCGTAAAGCCAGCAGTCCCCCGGCCGGCGAATCCACTTCTGCCGAGGAGCTCCTCCTCAATCTCCCCGGTCCAGAGAGGTGGATTGTCGCTCTTTCCCAAGGGGTCAGGCGGTCGAAACAGTCTCGTGAAACCAGCATCGGAGCAGATGCCGGAGGGCAGAGCAGGAGCCACGTTCGGAGAAGCCCTCGGAGACAGCACACAAGTCCAGAGCGCGGACCGCATCATTCACGCCATCGACGGTCTGAGAAGAGCACAGGATGACGACAAAAACCTCACGAAAGGGACCTTGAGTTCTATCAAAGAGGCGGAGAAGATGGACGTCTTCCTGGCACGAGGCTGTGGCACCCTGACCGTTGAACTCGCACCGGGAGTGTACGGGAAGGAACTTTTCCACGCGGGGAAAAGGGTGGCAAATCACGCTCGCCATATGCTGCACTTGATCAAATGGCCGGTGCTGATGACCAACAGGGTCCTACTTGGCATCGCTGGTCTGTGGTGGGGTGGCAAAGACACCTATACCTTGCACGCAAGTGACTGCGTTACCGCTCGGTCCGAGCAGTTGGACAGTTGGAATCCGTCCTCCGACAACAAGATCGAAAATCGCATGAGACCACCAGGAGTCTTCAACACTTGGCTCAGGTACGCGGAAAACTCAGTTCGCGTGTTTGGATCCTGCTATGGTACAGAGCATATCCAAGAAAGGCTCGATTGTCTCCAAGCCCTGAAGGAGGCCCATGAAGAAGACGAGCATGCCTTCCCAGCTGCCTACTGCATCGAGCTCTTTGAGGAACTTGTCGCGGCTTGGTGCGAAGAACTGCGAGAAAGCAGAAGGAAACTCTGCTCTCTGCTGGGGACCGAAAATCCACGGCTTGAAGACCTGAAGCTGCTAGCTTTGGCGCCGGGAGCGGATGGGCAAGCAAACTTCCAGTTTCCAAGCATATGGGATCTGGGCGACCCGAACGGATATTACCAGACAGTTGTGGTACCCAGGCAGCAAAGGCAAATGTCGAGGCTGCTCCACAAGCAGCTGCACGACCACAACCTCAAGCAGAAGAAGACAGCTGGTCCAGCTGAAGATGAAGAGCCAAGGACAGGGAAAGCCCCAAAGCTTAACCTGAAAGACAAAGAGGCCGATGGATATGCGGGCGGCAGCATGAAATCAGCCTACCCAGCTGGAAAACGGCTTACACAAGGAGAAGCTTCACGGTCCGTGGAGCACGCACCTAAGGATCCCAAGACCAACAAACCTATCTGCTGGGATGCGGCCACACACATGGGATGCACAAGAGGCGACAAGTGCCAGCACGCGCACGAGCCTTTGCCGGGATTGGCCAAACTTGACTACACAGTTGCCATGCAGGTCATTCGAAGAGGAGGACTCAAAGGTGGGCCGAAAATCGATCCCAAAGAGGTCGACGGAAGGGTCGCTCAGCTGCGAACCCAGGCAGCGGCGGATAAGGCCGACAAGATCCAACCTAGCAAGAAAGCGAAAGTCAAGCCCAAGCCAAAGGCCAAAGCTGGGAAGGAAGCTGAGGGTAAAGCTGAAGAAGACAAGGTTGGGAACACCCAGTGGGTCGCACCTGAAGACTATGATATCCCTCTGACCCATCTCGAGACTGACTTGCAAGAGGCGGTTCAGGGCCCAGATGAGGGCTGGCTGCGAATACCCTCACAACCCACTGAGCAAGAAGCCGCTCCGGCTTGGGATGACCAGAGCCAAGAGGAGCGGGAAAGGCTGAAACGATGGAAGTCGCTGGAGGAGAAAGGGGTTCTGGCGGCCTTGGAGTCGCCCACGGATTATCTCAGGTCCCATGTGATTGCACGCATGATGGCAGCACAAGATGAAGGATATGAACTGGAGCTGAACCGGTGTCTCGAAGATGCGGCAGAACATGGACATCCCGCGCTCTCTAAGGAAGCCGGACGTCAACTTGAGCTCCTCAAGCACGAGCCAAAAGCGGGTCACCAAGCGGATGTCGAATTTACGCCCATCACATGGGACGAGGGTATTGGTCATGGCCTGTTGAACTTTCAAGGAAACTTGTCGCATATCGGCTCAGTCACGGTCCGTGACTACCAGGATCGCTTGAACGCAAAAGACAGCGAGGTCCCACTGCAAGACGGGCAGTTGGAAGAAGAGCGCCAATGCCTGCCTCTTCATGTGGGTGTCGGGTTAGCGTTGGCCGATGATCCATCTGTAGAACTACGAGAGGCCGTAGCCAGAGCCAACCAGTTGAGAAAACATCTCTGGGATGAAGCAGTGGAGGCTCACGCACACCTTGGCGATCCGCCAGCGTGGATACCTGAGGGCGAGCACTTCTTGCGTCAAAACGTCCATGATTGCCTCTATCCTCACCACGAGAAAGACTACCGCGCCTTGCAAACCCTCACAGGATCCATGCTGCAAGGATACACGTTGGCGGTCCTCAGGATTTCCTATTTTGGTCGGTTGGAGGTCGACTTGCTCCACGGAGATGATGCTGGCAATGGGAAGCTAGTTTTCGTTACCATCCACCGGGGGCATATGCGCCTGCTTCTTCCACAACAGCCCCAGCAGCTGTTGGATCACCTGAGGACTGCAGACAAGGTCACCAGGGAACTTCAGGTTGAACATTGGAGGGTGATCTTGGACCAGAGCAAAGTGGAGGATCAGATGGTTCCAGCCAAGTCCCCCGCCTGCACAAGATGCCAGCAACAGCAGCAAAGGCCTTATCGTGTTGGTGAAGGATTCCCGTTGCCACCGGCTTCATTTGAGTCCTGCTTGCAGGATGATCCACAGGCTCTTCAAAACAGCGGTGTGCCTCTGCGAAAAAGGCTCGCCTTCGCCTATGGGCCAATTGGTCAAGAGGTGTACGCTGGATGGGCAGGATGGACCAAGGGGCTTCAGTACCAGGGGATCCCGTGCGGAGAACCCATTGAATACTATGAGGACCCGATCGAGCAAAAGGGCTTTAAGCCGCAGCATGATACCCGTGACCCGAAGGTCCGAGAACGATTGCTGGGATTAGCTGGTGCTCCACCAGGGCCCGATGTCCCCAACACTTGGCAGCTTGGAGTCGTTTGTACTTCCTTCTGCGACCACCAGCTGAAGAACGGTGGCAGCAGGACCTGGCAACGCCCACAAGGCGACGGCACTCGTCCCTCTGAAGTTCAAGGAAATGAAGACGCAGAGTTCGCAGCCGAACTTTGTACGGTTCTGGCGGACAACGGAAGAGTCTTCGCATTGGAGAGTAGCGCGCCGTCGGGCCGCTACCCCAAGATATGGGACCTGCCTTGTATGCAGAGGCTCCGCCGCCGCACCGGCGCAAAAATTGTCTCTATGGCTATGTGCGCTTGGGGTCTGGGACCGCCTGAGACTGAGGAGGGCCTGTTTCATCGCAAGCATTCTTGGTGGCTGGTCTCCCCAGAACTCTACCCATGGGCCTTGTTATTCCTTGGTAGGCAGTGCCCAGGAGTCGGCCCGACTCACCAGCACGCACCCTTGAAGGGACCCAGTCCAATTCCTCAAGTACCTCTCACTCGACTGGCACAGCAATACGCACCAGCTTTGTGTGCAGCCTGGGGTCTGGTAGTCCGAGCAGCCTTTGAAGAATGGAGCTGGACAACATATCTGCAAGAGCACAGCGTGCTCAAAGCCCTAGAGAAATGTTGGACCGAACTGGACGCACCCCCTTGGCCGGCTGATCCAGCCAATACGTTGGAGCGAACCCTTGGCCAACATTTGGCACCGGTGGTTGCTGGCCAAGCGGATGGACCAGGCCTCCCACATGGCTACACCTGTTCAGGATGCGAACTCCAACAGATGGTCTACCCTTGTACGTTTTGTGGGGGGGAGGGGTCTGTTTCCGATCCCGAAAAGCAAGCTGAGGGGCAGGGCACAAGGGCAGGCAGCGTGGACGACGCCAATGGCCAAAGCACTGCTGAGAAATACTTGGAGGTATGCCAGAGTGCTTACAGCAAGGAGGCAGTGAGAAAAGCCACAGAGGCAGGAAATGCGTTGTTGAGGGCCGCCGGCTCGGTGCCAAGAGCAGCTGAATTAGTCAACAAAGCGAGGCTGAGGAAGTATGGGGAACACTTCCAGAAGGCAAAGGAAGGAGCACTGAAAGGGCTCAGCCCCCTACACGAGCAATACTTGAAAGACTGTGTGCTCAAGGGCGTGCCCAGCCGAGCTAAGAGTACCCCCAAGAGAGAGAAGGCCCGAAACCACGGCTCCGTCAGGGGGCACGAGGAAGAGATGCTGCAGAAGGCATGGAAAGACGCATCTTATGGGGCGGTACTTCTGTGTTCCACAGAGACCGAGGACCAAGAAGAAAATCGGCAAATCGACCAGATACTGACCGAGAGCAAGGTGGCCGAGAGCCCTCTCGGCCGAGTGCCCAAGCAAACCCCCGACAGAACCATCTCAGCGGAAGGTCGTCCCATCAACGATATGCGAGCCAGGAATGCTTCGGGCTCCAAATACGACCCCCCCCCCGCCGCTCAGCCTAGGCACAGAGCAGTGGTCAGGCAAAGCCTTTGGTGGAGGGTGCGACACCCGAAGGTTCCACAGAGGTGTGCGAAACGCGATGTGCCAAGGGCTTTCAAGTGGCACTTCCTCAAGCCGGGCGATGTCCCTGAATTCTGCACGAGGATTCTAGGTGTGCTGATCCTGAGTCTGGTGATGGTGTTCGGTTGGGTAGGAGCGCCAGGGAGTTCGTGATATGGGCCACCGCAGCCCAAAAGCACCACGGGTCGTTCCGACCATGCCATCCTCAATTCAACGATGTGGTTCCCTACACCAGCCGATGGCTGATGGATGACGGCGTGGTGGTAGAGCCACTAGTGGGGAATAGGATCCAGAGATCCCTGTCAGCAATGGATGCAGCTATGGTATCAGTCTGGGGCCCTGGAGCCATCAATCTCGACAAGCTCGCCGAAGAAGGCACCCCGGCAAAATCCCAGCTCCTGTGGGGCCTCCACCTAGACTTTGAAGAACAGGTTGTGGTCCTCCCGGAACCGAAGCGAATAAAGGCGAAGCATCTCCTAAGAGAGCCTCAGCTTCAAAGGGGGTGCCAACGAGTTCGTACCAAGCTGCTCCGAGAACTGGCAGGGACAGCGCAGTATTGGGCCGTCTCCGCTCCGGAGATTGCACCCTATCTACCAGTCTTTTACAGGCTCCTGCAGCAGGAAGTAGGCGATCATGAATGGGTGAAACCCAGGGGCTCCGAGAGTGAGCTAGAGGCTGCCTGGGCTGAGTTCTGGGATGCGCTCGATTGGGTTCGCCTCCAGATGGAAAAGCCTTGGGGAACCAGTTTCAGAGCAGCTTTCGGCAAGCTCCTGCCGTTAAGGGAAAGGCTCGCACTCCCTGGCATGGCCGCTTCGGCCCGATTCGTTGGAGGAGATGCCACGCTAACCAGGCTCGGAAGCACTGATTGGAAGGATAGATGCTACCACATGGCGGACAGCAGCAGATACGTCAGGGCCGTGAGCGAAGTCGTAGGGGGCGGAGATCACTTGGAGATCATCGGAGTGATGGAGCTTCTGACGTTCATTGTCCTGGCAGCGGCGCGGAAGGAAACCTGGCAGGGGCAACTGATCCTTTATGTGACTGACAACATGAATGTCAAAGCATGGTTACGTACCAGGCGCGCTTCAAACAGATACGTGAGGGCGCTCTTGCTGCTGCTCCAGCGGCTCGAAGCGGAGAATAGCTTCACTGTCGATGGAGCGTACGTCCGTACCTACCACAATACTCTCAACGACTGGCTGACAAGGGAGGATGAAGACAAGGTCCATGCGGAAATAAGGGGTTTGCCTTGCATTTGGGTTGCCAAATTGAATTGGGTTGCCAAACTCTGGCCTACCCATGAGCTGCTGCGATAGCAGTCAATGCTTTCACCCATTAGCACAACAATCATTATCCCCTCAGTGCCAAGCTCCACCTGGCAACACCATTAAATTACCAACTGCTTGGGCCAAAAATTGGCATTTGCTTTGCCTTATTTAACCAAGCACACCAAGAAATGACCACTGCCCACCCAGGCCTGCCAAACACTAGCCAGTCATATATTATTGCTATTACTATGATCATTATTATGATTGATGATGACTAGTATTACTATTTATCTATTTTCGTATTTTTGCTTATTTACTGTCAATTACTATTGTTATTACTAGTATGATTTTAACGATTAGCATTATTTAAGTCATTATTATTATTGTTGTTATTATTATCATTATTATTATATATATGTAGATACATTATACACATCACATTCTTAACAGCATCGCATGGCTTCCTCCAGACCATGAATGCAGGCCCTTCTCATTTGTTCATAAGCTCTTGTCAATTCTTACTCTCCCAAGCCATGGATGGCCCACGCTTGCTGATTTGTGAATGGCATCAACACCTTGAACACATTTAGATGGTATAGCCTTTGGGACGCGACCCAGAGATAAAACATGTATAGTATAAGGATTCTGGGTGGCATGTGCAAACCATTACTCAATGTGTTATCTATTTGGGACTCAATGCTGCTGACTCAACCAGACCAAACAAGACAGGGGGTACCGTTGAGAGGGCAACAGACATAGAGTCGAGACAGGAACAGGAGGAGGGACACAAACGTCAAGTGGTAGTAACCCACTATCTACTATACACGAACACAACAACGCCGCATCAACACAACAAACAAGCACAGCAAATCAACTGACATGTCAAGTCATAGAATGTCAACTGACATCATTGCATCACAAAAATAAAATGAAATGAACTAAGCTACTAGACTTAGTCTAGAAATAAACTTGATCACTCGACGAGCTGGATCCTTGCAACTGAAATGGAATCCGCCGCACACTTTGCTCATGGTTTTCCCCGCCCAGGCTGCCAGTCAGTCAGCTAGCTGTTGCCTTGCACATTGTGGGAGTATCAGCTACTCGTGAGCTTTCTTTGACACAGGGGTACATCGAGGCATAAAATTAACATCATCTAGTAGCAACACTTCGCCAAACTTAGCCTCAATCTCAGCAACGGTGCGCTGCTCACACTCACAATCTTTCGCGATCACTCTGAGGTTCAAGGAATCTGTCCTGCATTCGTTTTGATGCACTTTGACTGCGCAATAAAGCGCACAAAAACAAAGTAAATACAGCAGCGGGTTGTGGCTTGACTCCTGCAAAGCCAAGGCTTCACATAACCCATGTAGCAGCTGAGGCAAATGCGTTCACAAGCCACCATTTCTAGAAAATACTGGGTCCTCTCTCGGGACATTAATATCGACAGGCCAGTCCGAATCTCACAGATTTAAAGCGAATGGCCAACTGCTTTGAACCAAGTGCGGGGCGCAATTCGACCCAAATCAAAGCGACTTTCATTTCATGCTGAGCTACTTAGTTCTGATCCAAAGCAAGGACACAGCTGCCACACTATCGGTCGCTCAAGGCACACCTTTTCCAGTTCAGCCCTGAAGTCTTAAGTGCGCACACAAATGTCTGTCAGCCAGAAGCTGTCACGGCCACTGAACCAAATTTTTACTGATTGACATCCGTTGCAATCAACGGCTGCTCTTCAAAACTTGAAAGTGGCTTCTAGTCATCTAGTCAACATCCTCAGCCACCTGAGAGTCTGCAGGGGCTTCGACAATTTCATCCACAGCTCCTTCCTCCTCCTCTCCTCCCTCCTTGGTGCCGTCCTCAACTGAGACATCAGGAACTTCGACCTCAACCTCGGCGTCCTCAAAGCCAGTGGCACTGGAGCGCTCAGGTGCTTGCTCAGCAGCAGCAGCAGTGATCTCCGCTGGTGGCTGATTCTGATGTAGGTCTCTGAGATCGTGGCCTCCACCCAAAAAGCAAATCAAAATTAATTAATTGCTGACCCAGCCCATGTTGGAATGAATTGCACTGGCATTGATTCAGAATGAGCCTGCAACGAGCTGATTCTGCATTGTGGCCTCAAATTTGGACAATAAAGAACATGGAACTAACAAGTCACGAAACACGCTGCTGAGCAGGCAAAACTGAGAAGTTGGCCACAACGTCTCGGACAAAATGATCACTCTTGCCCAACATCAGGTACTTGCGGCCAATGGCCTCAACCACAGAACAGCATCAATAAGATTTCAGTCTTAAGTTGAACGGGACATCATCATGCCAGAGGAATGTCACTGAGGCCAAGTCAGCAATCTCTTTGGCCTTGTCAGAATTCACATGGTTGCCACCCACCTGGCGCATCAGAAAAGAAATTGGAAACTGGATCGAACATGACTGAAATCAAATGCGCTTCCAAACCAGACTGAGAAACAATGTTTGACTGATGATGGTTTGCCTGAAAGATCTGCTTTCCATCGCGCTTGACAGCAAATTTCCCTGTGGATTTGTAGAGGTAGATACAGCTCACCTTCGGCTGCTTGCTGCATGACGGGGCACCATCAGGAGCATCACCTGGTTCATCACCGGGGTTGCTGCCGTCATCTCCTGCAACAGCAGCAGCTGGGCGCTTGAGCACAGCAGCAAGACCAGAATCATCACCTGGTTCAACACCTCCATCACTGTCCTCACCAAGCGCAGCGGTAGTGCCTGGCTCAACTCTGCCATCAGAATCTCCTCCAAGAGCCACAGCTGGGCGCTTGCGTACGCAAGCAGCCGGCTTCTTCATCTTCGACCCTGTCTGAAGAACGGACTTAGACTTAGTAGCCTTCTGTGGGCCAGGATTCGGCTTGCTCGGGCTGCTCTTGGCTTTCACAGAAGCCGCAGGACTCTTCGGTTTGGCCTTGGCCTTGCTTTTTTGCATCGGGGGGGCATCCTGATCTGATTCACTCAAAGTCTCCACGTTGGCAAAAACAGCCATGCTCATGGTCCGGAACCGGGAAGCGATCAAAATAAATCAGAGCTGAAATACCTGCAGTCATGATGATGGTGGCCTGACAGAGCACAACCTCCCAAGATGATGACTGACGAATACGAAGTGAACACCAAGCTGGCCATTCTCTCGGAAAAAAACTATGGTGAATGCAATAGTTATATTATGATATGCATGAACTGAACTGGAAGAATTGGGCTACTGTACATGAACTGTGGGATGTGTTTTCAACCACTCCCGAACTGCCAGCGGTTCAAGGTCACGCTTCTAAGGAAGATTCTAAGAAGGCTATCACATCTCACAGCCACTCACAGCTTGGTCCATGTGTTCGGCGGGAGGACCATCCCAGCTGTGAGGTAGAGCTTCGGTTTGACCCCAATGATCTTTGGGTTGGCAGCTCCCGTTTGCACATCTACCTTGGGTTTCACAAATAATAAAATTTGACTTGAACAGAACATTGCCAACAGAAACAAACATGTATAGACTAACTAAGTAAGCATGTAAGACTTGACACACGGCATGGATTTAATTTGTCTCATAGGCACTTCCCAAAGGACCTGTGCATCAGGCCCACGCGGCAACTTGTCCATATGGCCACAAAATGCAGCCCCGATCGTAGCATGCCTGACAATGGACGTAAGGACCTAATAATATAATGGGCTGCAAGTTTGAAGCAGCATCTGACCATCAACTCGGATTGAATTGCAGGCTTGCAAAATATGATACCACATTGATCCCGAGCCTCAAGTTCGCATCGCCCGGGCCAAGCAAGTTTGGCATGAAAACATTGCAGAGACCGTTCCTGGCAGCTGTCAACGTGTACCGATATGGCACAGGAACTTGCTCTGCATCGGCATTCTCCTGCCAGAGGGGTGGCCAAAAAAGGGAACAGGAATCCAGGAAAGGGGAAAATCATCTGACAATCTTGAATCACACAGAAACACAAACAGACACACACAGAGTGTCCGTCTGGTCCCGAATCACCCCCAAAAAAAAAGCCCGGTCCGTCGGGTACATCTTGGGAATGAGCTGGTGGTTGGCAAACTCAAATTCTGCCACTCCATGTACTGTGCAGCAATGGTGAAGGAAATCTGAGATGCAGTAAATCTTCCTCTCGTGCGAAATCAAAGAAAGGTCCGAATTAAAACGGAAGCAGATCCCATCCAGCTCGGATTCGCCCAGTCCTGCCATGGCATCATGTCCATTCAAGGACGACCAAAACTCGTGTTTTTCCTGAAAATGTTAGTGACCTGGCCGGCCTGCAATGGCCTTCTGCTGAAACGAGCCAGTGTTGAAGCCACAAAGCTCCGAAGCAACGAGCTGCATCTCTTGGTCGCTTTCATTCCCCACATACAAGCCAAAGTCGGTGCTGATGACCAAAGCTGGCTTGCCGCGGGAAGCAGGACAGTACGCTTTCCTACAGGGCACAAGGACTGGCTGACATGATAATATTTTCAAAAATGAAGGGCTATATTCTAACAAACATACCCATTTAACCACCTACTATTCTTACAAACATACCCATTTAACCACCTACTATTTTTACAACACTTTAACCACCTACTATTTTTGGAACTTGAATATTTTCTCCTTGCCACATCGAAGGCGCTTTGCGCAATGTGCTCTTTCTCAATGATCCTCGCGGTGTCAAGTGGCAGAACACCGCCATCGATCCCAAAGTCTGGACGGCCAGCTGCCCTTGCTGGCGCGGCTCTTGAAGTGCTTGTCTCAGATCGCTGACTTGAACGCCGTCCTGCATCCGGAAACGCTTGGACAAGTTCTTTCTTCATGGCAAGGACATCGGCATGAGCATTTGACCCTTCAGAAAACTTCTGCAGCAGGTTCTCAGGGAACACAGGGGCACCACTGTTCCAACCCAACAGCTCCAGCGAGGGCTCCGAAATTGGCTCAGTTGGCCGCCGGGCTGGAGGCGCAGATTCTGAAGAATCCCAATGCTTGTACACCTCCTCCTCCAAGGCCGCAGCAACATCTCGCTGGTCCTCCCGAAGGCAGCCAATGTAGTACAGCGGTGGGCGCCGAATTGTATTGTCCAGGAGGCGGTCCAGCACTGCATGTCCAAACTCACCATACCTGCAAGAAGGCAAAAAGCCATGTCCAGGCATATGACCACTTGAAACATTTTTCAAATCCCAACACAAAACCAAATAAAACATATCATAGGGGAAGGAGAGTTAAAGGTTTGCTACAGGTATGACTTCAACCCTATTTTGTCTTAATTTGATCAGAAGAAATCCGGCCTGTTCGCCAAACAATCAGCAAAGATTGCCACGTCACCATCTTGCCAGTCAATCCCACGCAGGTAGGAGGCGATGACCTCCGAATGAGCTTGCACGCCCTTCCTGCCATTGTTTATTCACGATCCATGGCAAACAATAGAGAGAGAGAGAGAGACCTGAGAGAGCTAAGCTCTCAAAAAAGGGAACATCTTAAGAGCTCAATGGTTTGCTGAGACAATGTGCTGACATCAACCTCTCAATGCCAATGGAGTTCTAAGTTCCGAAAGCTTGCAATTGAATGCTACAAGTAAAATAATAGGCATTAAAAATTACAAATTATAATGAAGAAATTAACAGCCATGAACAGCCGGGCCACTGTTCAGTTCGTGCTGCAGCACCAAATCTGTTGTCTGGGTCAAAGCCTTGCATGTCAGAGACACGAATGAGCTGACAAGGCCCAATCACACATTTCGAAACCGCAGCGGCGCCCAACCAAGCGTTGGCCTGCTGATGGTCAAGGGCTGTAACGAAGAGGCATGGGTGATTCACACACCTCTTGTCATTCGCATGGCTCGATGACTTGTCAAAGGTCAAGGCCACTCCTGTGGTGATGTCCATCCTCCCCTTCTTCAGTGCGTCCTCCAACGTACGCCTGTGTTTGATCCATGCATCAGTGGTTGTCTGTGACTGCATCACCGGAAGCTGACAATGGCCGGCATTGTTCGGAGACATTTGAAGGACATTGACCAGGGTTGCTATGCAGTTGCTCACATAAGCAGAATTGGGAGGCCAAACGCAGGTATCCAAACTGCACAGCACAAACCTCGGTGTGGAATGAGCAGGGTGACGGAACATCAGAATCACTTGGTGTGCTAATATTATGTCAGGGTAAAATAGTTAGTGTTAGGGTTATAAGGTTTATCAGAAACATATGTCAAAGGGTAAAACTTAACAGAGCCTGGCCTGCAGGGGCGCATGCATGTAAAATTGAAACAGTGTTGGAATTATAGGTCGGAGAGATATGGCAAGATTATGTCAGGTTAAAACCATAATGATGTCAACACACAATCAGAAGGACAAGTAACACCCGGGAAACTCCCTCCTTCGACGTCCACTTTGAAATGAAGCTAGCGATCTCCGCAAAGTGGTTGCCAGCTGCATTGGGATCCTGCGTCTTGGGGAAGATCAGCTTGCACTTCCAGTCCATGAAGTCCTTTGTGTAGTCCTGTCCCTTCCTTGGTGCACAGCCCAGCTGGCCAAAAAACATTGTGAAAATTGTGCCATCATTCCAAGTCCAAAAATGAAACGATTCATGCAAAAAGTGAATGTATGTGGCCATGGCTCTTCTGTCGCTCAGACAAATATTTCTTGTCAAGGGCAGCTTCTCGGGCAACTTGTGTTTGACCAGGAACCCTCGCAGACAAGACAGCCATGTCCTTTGCGAAAGTGTGCCTCAAATGTTCGACAGTAGCTTGGCTCACTTTCTCTGCAAGTTCTCGCTCAGTCTGCTGGGCCTCACGCAGCTTCCGCTGCTCAACAGTTGTGATCATACTCCTGGCCGCACCAAGTTCAAACATAGCTGTGATCAACAATCGTGTTGGCACACCTCTTGTTTAAATCAGGTATGGGAAAAAAGCACAACAGGGGTGGGAAACATTGTGCCGCCCTGAACCTATGTTCAATCCCAGCCGGGCCCGCTGCTGCTCCTGATGAAAGGCACCTGCTCCAAGGAAATTGGAGGGACAGTTGTTTCCAAGAAGGTGACGATGTCCCCATCCAGGATGCCAAGTCTGAACTGCTCCACGAGTCCTGGCAAAGCCTCCCGGAAGTCCTTCTGCGGCACTGACTGTTTGAGCTGCTCGATGATGGCGTTGAAGCCACCACATGCTGCGTGCACACTCCAAGCATCACGGTACAGCCACGCTTTTTTCAAGCTTGCACGATCCCAATCCCCTTCCAAACGCTCCAGAAAGAGCTCGGCCTTAAGTCGGAAGACTGTGAAACTCTTGGCATCTTTTTTTGACATGGCAACACAGCAACACGTTGGAGGAATCAAACTATAAAAACTGAAAGGCATGCTGAAACCCTGATCGGGAAACAAGCTGGTTGTCCTCAAGGTTCGTGAGCTCCCCTTGCCATGGAATCAAAGCGCCCGACTTTCCTGAACTCCACCCGACATTGAACATTTCACCCGCCAACAAGTCATGCGTCAGCCACTGTCGCATGCCACGGGTGCGCACACTCTCACGAAGCTTTGCCACCATGTCCTTCTGAATGCAAGTCTGAAGGTGACACACCGACTTGGATTCCTTCTCTCCAATTTGAAAAGCTCGTGCGACTGCTGTGGCGTTGTGCCAGTCCTTGGATTTTGATCTCAAACATACATGTAATTTAATTGTTCTGCAATGTCATATGCTACCTTTGTTCTCCCCTTATGCTTTTGACTGGAAGCCTCAGGCGGGCGTCAGGCCCAAGACATGAATTGAATGCGCATGAAAAAAAAAATAGGAGACGATCGGCTGTGAAGTCTGACTCCTCGCCGCTCTTCTTCAGTATCTCCAGTTGCCGAATAAAATTCATGGCGTTTGGTGGACGACGTGTTGCTGTAGAACTCATGGTGATTCCTGACAGTCACCCATGAGGTTTCCCCACAGAAAGTATTTCACAGGGAGGAAGCATTTCGTGGTTTTTTCGCCACACGAAAAACGATGGAGTACGTTAGCTATGATCATGTGAAAATCCTTTTTGAACCGACCCGCCCACATCTCACGTTTTTTTCACGAGAACCGCTCCATGGGTAAACATTGCTAATGAAGCAGTAAATGGTTAAAAGCTGACAGATTGACTGACCACAGCTTTTGGGTTGGAATGAATACAAACAGCCATTGATTTGATATACCTGCTACAACCATGATGTTTCCAACGGAAGCAAAAATTACTTTCTTCGAGTGCCCCCACCAACTGGCAGTCTATCTCACTCACTCTCACATTCTTTCTGGGCTCCTTTAATGGCATTCTCTATCCGTCAAATATTCTGTCATTCTATCTGGCCTTCCACTTCTATCTTGTCGACATACATTTGGCATTCTATCTGACATTATCTGGCATTCATTCTTTCGGCATTCTATCTGACATTTTATCTAGCATTCTGTCCAACGTTTGCTCTCTCAGTCTGGCACATGAGCTGGCATTCTACCTGACATTCGTTCTGACATTCTACCTGGCATTCTTTCTGGCAACTTAAAGTTATCTGACATATTCTACGTCGGTTATACTTTGACTATGTTTCTGGCATTCTTTCTGTCATTTAGAATTCAGACATTATATCCGCGCGTGCCCAGCCTGAGCCCAAGCTCCCTATGGTAGCATTTTTTTCCCTCTTAAAACCCCTTTTGCAATCCCAAGCCAAAAATGAAAAGAACAATTCGTGCCCAAACTGCCACTGACTGTGGATGCCCAGAGGACAACAGAGGAACAAGGACGGAGGAGGGGCTACAGGCTGATTTTCACCTGACACGTGAGGGTCTGTATATCTACTATGTTTCCTAATATCTGATTTGCACCACTCTACACTTGGAAGTGCTTCGAACCAAATACTGAATAACGCTCAAAACAATTTGTATTAAGAGTAAAAATAACTGTGGGCAGCCCACGACATAAAACAATGGCATGAGGGTGGCAATTGCTAGTTGCGGGGATCTTCCTCAAGATCAGGAGACTGAGGTCGATATAGATTATGATGACCTTGGGACAGATGATTTTGATGACCTTTGCCAAAAAATGGCCACGACACGCAAAGATGACAACGACCACGACGACGACTACGACAACTACGACGACGACGACGACGAGGACGAGGACGACGACGACGACGGCGGCGGCGGCGACGACGACTACGATGACGACGACGGTGACCAGCATGATCATGGAAACAAGCATGCTGGTGAAAATGGTGACTACTATGATGATGACATGATGACATGATGACATGATGACATGATGACATGATGATGATGATGATGGTGATGATGATGGTGATGGTGATGGTGATGATGATGGTGATGATTCAGTGATGATAATGATTATGGTGATGATGATGATGATGTTGATGTTGATGATGATGATGATGGTGACAACTACGACACTACGATGACAGGGACAAGGATGAAAACAACAACAGTGATTGTCATGGTGAGGCGATGTAAAGCGATGATGGTGGCGAGGACGAGAAGGAGGAGGAGGAGGAGGAGGAGGAGGAGGAGGAGCAGGAGCAGGAGCAGGAGGATGATGGTGACGATGGCAGCAATCAATCAGATTGACTGATGTAACAAGCATGACAGTTATGATGCTGAATATGATGAAGATGAAGAAGAAGAAGATGATGATGATGATGATGATGATCATGATGCTGATAATGATGGTGATGATGAGGATGATGGTGATGATGATGGTGGTGATGATGGTGATGATGATGATGATAATGATGATGATGATGATGGTGATGGTGATGATGGTGATGATGGTGGTCTTGATGCTATAGCGGTGCTGATGATGGTGATGATGATGGTGATGATGATTATTATTATGATGGTGATGATGATGGTGATGATGATGATGGCACTCATGATGACGAAGACGATCGTGATGACAATGATTCTGATGATAACGATGATGATGATGATGATGAAGAAGAAGAAGAAAAAGAGATGATGGTGATGATGATGCATCCCCCCACACCCCGAAACGAGAGACGACCAAACGACTGCATGACCGCATGTGAGCACTCATTATGGAAAAGAGCAGCAACACTACTAGACAGTAGCTGGGGCCATTTTTCACAATGAACCCATCTGGGAATCACAGCTTCAGGCTACAGGCCAAAAGCAACAACCTAAAATTCCTGGCTAGAAACAATCAATGATTTTGACTTGCGGCTGTAGCTTAATGGAATGCAGCAAAAGGAAAAAACAGAGGCTGAGAATTTGGTCCAGGACTCCACGGCTTGCCCAAATAGCCTCTTTGGATGTGGAATATCTCCCCACAGCTCCATGAACAACACGAAGCGACGCCTATCCGGCGAGGGCAAAATTTTTTTTGTTCCTGGAAGGTTCGCCACATTCAATTTCATTCCTCTATGCCTAAACCTTAAGACAAACTTTGCCTAATCAGGGCGAACCCATTGACATCCAAAGTCAAACCCTTTGTCCTTGAAGTTGTCGGTCAACTCCGCAAGCTCGACCCCCAAGCTTCTCACCCCCTCCAAGCAAATCAACATGGCAAGGCTTCGTCTCCACCCTTTGATGAAGCCAACGGACCAGGGCGGCAAGATGCCTGATTCCAGATCTTTCAGGCAACATCCGACTTCATTGTGCGCTCAATCAAATTTGATTGGCAAGCATGAAGCAGTAATTTGACTGCAGAACCGAAAGCTATTTGATATGATTCCCAACAGGAAGCCCGCACCTTCCACAAGCGGGGCAAGCTCTTTGTAGGGAGTCTCCAGCCAAGCCTTGTTGGGGACGGTCACACTCAGCTTTTCCACTCCTCCTTCATTGGCATCTGTCCTGAACCTGAAGATTTGCTGTGACAAATCACAGCTGCCGGCATCTCAAAACAGGGTTCATTAAATCTGAAGCCTGTCACGTGCTCAAAATACACGATGCCTCTATTCACAGCCACGAAACCCTTGAGTCAAGATTAGCTCCATCAAAGTACACATGTCGAAGGGATCTGCCATTGATGCCAATCCAAAGTCTGAACGAAAGGACAACTGCCAGGGTCGCAAGTATTTCGGCCCGACGCTCATGTCAGGACTGTATTCGATCCTGCACCAACGCGACTGCTACAAACAGTGACTTGAAGTCACTTCAATTTGATGTGTCACTGCATATGTTTGAATCAGAATATATCTTAAAAGCATCCGGCCTTCCACTGGCTGGGAAGCATGTGTCGATCCAAGATGCAAAATCCATAAGCTCTTCCTGTCAACACCAGCTACAAAAAAACTGCACAGCATTGCAGTGTCAACATCGAATTCAAAATTCTTGCGCACAGGTCGCAATCCTTGGTTCTGTACTTCTTCATCAAATATTGATCGGCCCCTCCCTGTGGCACGACAATTGTCATGAACCTGGGCCATAACAGTCAATGGAAAGGATTGGAAAGGTATGTCAATGTTCTATCTACATCTATTTGACTCGTTTGACTGCGAAAAAAAAAATCAGACGAACAGCCACTCGCAAATGCGGCGAACGTGGGCCACCTTCGGGTCATCAAGACTCTCCTTGGAATTGCTTTTGGCAACTCTTTTGGCTGCACGCCCGCCACCTGACGCTGTTGATCCTGTTGATAGACGTTTCGGCATGGCTGCCGCCAAAGGCAAGTGAAATCTTCCCCAGTCACGGGGCTAGAGCAAAAATGATAATGGAAAATCAGTGACGGGTTTTGTTGACATAGAAAGTCCACATCAAGCTCCCCAGAACTCGCAGCCACACTGGATTAAAGCTGCTTTTTCTGCGGCAAGTTCAATTATCCCTGCTCCTTCACTCCTTCGAAGATTGGCCATGGGCTGGCCTGCAGCAACAAATCAATGACAACGCATAACAAATCTAATCTTATGTCAACGATAGCCTAGCAAAAAGTGATGCAAATGAGCTCCCTACAGTCATTCGTAATTCTCAAGATGTGGTTCATGTGGTTTAAGTATTCCTCAAATGGGATTGCAACTTTCCAGTGGCCTGGCCACTGGCTGAAACTTATGTGGCATTAATAAGCATGCCAAGGCATATGGAGAAATCTCATGTTGCATTGTGAGATTTTTGCGGAACCACAGGGCACCAGAGTGTCCCCTACATCGTGGAATGCTTGGTGGACAGTCTTGCAGTGTTGCTTATACTGACAATGCAACATCATTGAAAGACTGAGCTTCCACCTTCAGGGGCCCATGATGAGCTTGGAAAGTTGATGGCTTCCACCTCCAGTGCCGAGGGCAGCTGACTTTTTGAAGAATGACAAGGCGGGAGACACGATGAGCAGAGCAGAAAAAAAAACTTGTGGGCAAGCGTTTGCCACTGCCGTTCTCTCCTGAATGCTGTCAGCAAGGCTTGGTAGACTCGCAGCCTCACCATCGCAGACTCAAGTCAAAAAGCAAGACTCAAGTCAAAAGCAAGTCTCGCATTCAAAGCCACAAAAGGCACAATTCAGCTGCAAAATAAGCTTCTGGCTGCAGCCAGAACACAGCCTGGAAGTGAAATTTCAATGGGCACGGATCGGATTCAACTCGTGCACTTAAAGGGACGGCGACAGAAAATCAAAATTGAAGGCAGCGAAAAAAAACATAAAACCCATTGAACTATGCACCTTGCCACACAGGCTGAGTTCAAGACTGGGCCGCATCCAGGCCGAAACAATCCTGCTGGTAGTTAAAGGTCTTTAAAAAGCAATAGCCAGTTATTTCAAAAGTCTTTGGGCTTCAGAATGACTGGGTTCCTGGCCTGGTTCTCATATTCAAAGCGGCCTGCCAATCAAATTGTGAAAGCACTCCGCGGCTGCAACACAGGCCCGGATGTGTGACTGATTTGACCCGGGATTGGTCACAAAACATTGGGTCAACATCCCGAAGGATAACCAAAATCACAGCACACAACAGTGTAGCCAGGAACAGGCATCCCCTAAAGTGAATTGCCGCAGGTTAAAAAATCAACTGTCAACCCTAAGGCCACGATTTGTGACTGATTTGACCCAGGATTGGTCACAAAACATTCGGTCAACATCCCAAAGGATAACCTAAATCATCATCCACGGTGATGAAGCTAAGAACGGATGACCCCTAAAGTGAATTGCCGCAGGCAAAAAAATCCACTGTCAACCCTAGGGCCATGATTTTGTGACTGATTTGACCCGGGATTGGTCACAAAACATTGGGTCAACATCCCGAAGGATAACCAAAATCACAGCACACAACAATGTAGCCAGGAACAGGCATCCCCTAAAGTGAATTGCCGCAGGTTAAAAAATCAACTGTCAACCCCGAGGCGACGATTTGTGACTGATTTGACCTGGGATTGGTCACAAAACATTGGGTCAACATCCCAAAGGATAACAAAAATCTCAGCACACAACAATGTAGCCAGGAACGGACAACCCCTAAAGTGAATTGCCGCAGGTTAAAAAATCAACTATCAACCCTAAGGCCATGATTTGTGACTGATTTGACCCGGGATTGGTCACAAAACATTCGGTCAACATCCCAAAGGATAACCTAAATCATCATCCACGGTGATGAAGCTAAGAACGGATGACCCCTAAAGTGAATTGCCGCAGGTTAAAAAATCAACTATCAACCCTAAGGCCATGATTTGTGACTGATTTGACCCAGGATTGGTCACAAAACATTCGGTCAACATCCCAAAGGATAACCTAAATCATCATCCACGGTGATGAAGCTAAGAACGGGTGACCCCCAAAGTGGATTGCCGCAGGCAAAAACTATGTCAACCTTGGGGATCAGTTTTATTATGATTGATACCCACAGCATGAATCCATTGAAACCTTATCAGATACAGCCTAACTTACCCATTGCAAAACAGTCACCCCTGGGAGTCAAATATTTGTAAATATTTGTAACCAGCTTAACTTTGGCCCTTGGAAAGCGTCACAACCAATAAGCACTGCCAACCTTGGAATTTGTGACGGATCCGAGGTCGGATCAGTCACAAATGATAGGGCTGGTCCATCTGACTGACTCCCATTTTTTTTGCTGGGTTTGGCCCCTTAGTTTATCAATCATGATTTGTGACTGATCCGACCTCGGATCCGTCACAAATGGCACCTTGTCTCTACATCGGGATTTGTGACCCTGAAATTTTTGACAAACAAACTGGTGTGACGGATTTGAGTCAGGATCCGTCACACAAGTTCTGAAGTCAAAACTTGGTGTGACGGATTTGAGTCAGGATCCGTCACACAAGTTCTGAAGTCAAAACTTGGTGTGACGGATTCGAGTCAGGATCCGTCACACAAGTTGTGGAAGCAAAACTGGGTGTGACGGATTTGAGTCAGGATCCGTCACACAAGTTCTGAAGTCAAAACTTGGTGTGACGGATTTGAGTCAGGATCCGTCACACAAGTTCTGAAGTCAAAACTTGGTGTGACGGATTTGAGTCAGGATCCGTCACACAAGTTGTGGAAGCAAAACTGGGTGTGACGGATTTGAGTCAGGATCCGTCACACAAGTTCTGAAGTCAAAACTTGGTGTGACGGATTTGAGTCAGGATCCGTCACACAAGTTCTGAAGTCAAGACTGGGTGTGACGGATTTGAGTCAGGATCCGTCACACAAGTTCTGAAGTCAAAACTGGGTGTGACGGATTTGAGTCAGGATCCGTCACACAAGTTCTGAAGTCAAAACTTGTGTGACGGATTTGAGTCAGGATCCGTCCCACCTGTTTCGAAGTCAAAGCCAAGTGTGACGGATTTGGCATGAATCTGTCATAAAAAGTTGGGAAGCCAACACCGCCTGGGTAAATGTGCCTTTGAAACCTTTTGGACTCAAGCAAAAACTCTAAATTTGTTGGGAGATTCTGGAAGAATAGGTGTGGAGCAATCCCATAGTGGTACTCTGGGTAGATACCATCCAATCCTTGTGTTTTGGGGAAATAGCACCCATGATTCAATCCCAGCGTTTGGGGAAATAGCACCCATCGGACTGTTGGGGGGAACAATATATTTAAATCCAATCCTGGTCTTTTGGGGCTTGTCAGCTAGAACAGTAATCCCTATGACGAACTAACCATTATAATCTGTCAACATCAAATAGCATTTTGCCCAAATTTTGTTTCCTGGTGCTTGCGGCACAGGGCATGCCTGGTAGAATTAGGTGCTGGCCCAGCCTTGTCTCTTAGCGAATCATTGGGAACATGATTTGAAAATAATGAGCGTTGAAAAAAGTCTTTCGGATTTGGAAATGTCTTGAAGCAAACATAATGTGATTTTGCAAACATCAGCTTGCTGGAAGACAAGTCACCCACGCTGCGCACGCCGTTTTGGCGCAGCAGCCCCTTTGGGAACGGGTTTTGCTTTGGGATTCGCAGCCTTCACTGCTCTTGTGCACACTTGTATTGCAGTACCCCATGGCACACCATTTGCCCATGCTTCTGCAGCAGCTTCTATCGCAATGCGCTTTCTGGCGGAAGCAACGTAATGTGTGATCTGGTTTCTGGCCTCCTTCCCATCGTGTTTTCCCAGCCTTGGGTGAAACTGGATTTCAAAAACAATTTCATCAAAGGTGCTGCTGGCCCAATCTAGCCTAGCCTAATCTGGAAACACAGCAAACCACAATCGAAGTGACGAGCCACGCAAGATGTCCAGGAACTGGCTCAAAACTCTGCGGCCGCCCCACCAAGGAATAAGTTCCACCGGTCGACTTGATGGCACACCTCATTTTGTCAGTTCAAGACGTTGACTTCATGACGTTAAAACGCAAAGACATGCACACTCACACACTACTTCAAAAGGTGCAAATTGCAAAAGCAAAACTTTGTAAATTAAAGCTGCCATGAAACGCAGAAACGTCCGCCAAAGGTTCCAGAGGCAAAGTTCCCTGAACCCATTGCTCCAAGTGGTCAGCAGCTGAATCCATCCCGTACTGTCGTAATACTGGAAGGTACTTATTGAGCACATCCTTCTTCAGATCAGTGGACACTGGATTCTTTGGGGCCACGCCTCCAGCCGATGGCCGGAACTAGCCATATGTTTTGGGTCTCAAACTGCCTAACAAGTTCCCTATTTTGAATCTGATAACATTGAAACATCCCAATATATCCCAATGGTTGTCTCATCTCAATAAACTAATTTGGGGAATGCTTGCTAAAGCTTTGAAAATTATCATGAAGGTGAGGAACTTTGCAGATTTCCAAACAGCATAATTTTTGTGGAAAAACTTAGGACTTAGGTCCGGTCCAATATCATAGGGGAGCGTCACCTGTATTGTGCACCTTGAGGAAAACAGAATGGTTTCTTTGGAAAAGGGTTCCCCGAAAAATGGCGGCTTAAAAATACCTGCCGCGCATGGTACCAGTATCAGAAGAGAATTTGGGACATTCTATTCATCTCGCGCATTTTTGGGATGGATAGTTCAACAATAATCTGACCAATAACCGCATCTTGTTCTTGCCAAACAGCATGCCAAAAAGACTTAAAATTTGCCCAAGCCTGCTGGAAGCCCAAGGGGCAAGCGCACACGAGCCACCTCATATGGGTAGTACACCAGGTTGAAGGTGTAGTCAGAGTCTGCCATGTTGCGTTTGGTCCTCAGCTGGGCCAAAAACGGAGCTCTATAGTAAGCAAAACAGAAATTGTGCACAGTCAAAGCAAAACTTGTCCTTCAACAGCAAATGTCATGATCAAATAATCCCTGATTCCCTGAAACAACAGACTCCTGCAAAGCCGAAGCTGCTGGAGAATCACATCATTTGGGTGAGGCGCCAGCTTCCAGAAAGGGTCTGCTGAACTCTGCGTCACATTAGATCCTTGCATTCAGAAATAGGCTGGAGTCTGGAGCTTATAAAATGGCTTAGCGCCCATCCCTCAAAAGAGTGTGACTGGCTGGAATTCACACAATGACTCGCAATGAAATAGTCTCAGGCTGACCGGAAATCACAACGCGACTGGGTCCTAGTAATCAAAAAATACCAGACCACCAGTTCAAGGCCAAACAATCACAAAAAGTTGCTGTGGACATTGTATCATTGAATTCCGAGCATCCCAAATTCCCACGTCGGTCCAGCTCAAATACATGGGGGGCCCGTGGGCCCCCGGTCCCTTTTAAGAAAACCGGCACCCCAGCAGTGAGGAAGCCTCGCCTGAGCAATTCTGTTTGCAAGTCAGTTTCTGGTTGCCAGGCAAACATGATGATCGCTCGATGATCTTTTCCGTATGTTAATTATCTTCTATCTACATTGCGTTGACAAGCGCATCTGCATCGGTACATGTTTGTATTTTCAAACCACATAACGCACACCCTGTTTGCACACTGCATCTACATGTCTTTTAACCAAAATCAAATGCTTGCACACATTGAATTTAGCAGCCTATCCTGACATGAGCAATTGCAGCTGGAGCATCCCGCAATTTGAGCCGAGCATCCAGTCTCTGCACTGGTCCATCAGGATGCATTGGCGAAAAGGTTCATGGGGGCGATCCAACTTCGTGTCCAGCCAAGTCTGGATGATCTGCTGAAACTCCCGGGGGCTGGCAGCTGTGCGAGCGGATCGTGCGATGTGGCTGGCAAGTCGTCCAAAACTTTGATCAAGATCTTCATGGGAGTGCCCGCTCCGCAAATTGCGGAGACGGGCACCCCCAATCACACCTGAATCTGCCGTGGCAATTTTTGGGAAAAGCAAGGGCTGCTCCTTTAAGAGTCCTCTTTTTTTCTGTAATCTCAAAAACAAGATTACTGGGCTCACCTCAAGCAAAGCCAGGGGTCCATGGCATACAAGGCTGCTCAAGAATCTCATGCAGTGGTTATTTTTTACCTCCCGGGAGGTGTTGTCGCTTTGTATGTGAAGCGTCAACTTCTGCAAATCCATCTGTTTCGAGAGCTGGGTCAAACAAACTGCAATCAATTCGATGCTGGCATTTGCATCTTTCCTCACATCTGCAGGGCTGACGCTGAAGACTAGCCCTCTTCCGTGCATCAGCGCGGCTGCTATGTGAGCCCTTGGACGAACAAAAGAAGCCAGATCTTTGCTCCTGAATAGTTCGCCTCTTGGGTAAGCGAATTTCGCCTGGTCAACGCCATCTATCATGATCACCACCTCTAACGTGTTTCGGAGACGACTTTGGGCCCTTAGGTCCCAGTAAACGACTCGGTCTTTATACTGGGACCTAAGGTGCGCAATGTAGTGATCCAACTGACACTGTCTGGCCTTGAGGTGTCCAGCGAATCCTTTGATCAGCAATTTGTGCTTCACGCAGGTTGCACACATCGCATGGTTCGAAACCGGACGAAACTGTAAGATCGATCCAAATTCTTGGTACCAGATGCGCCAGAACGAACTGAAGGCGACCGACTTGGTCTGTCCACCATCACTTCCAGCTTCGGTTGCAAGGAATTGTTCATAGTACTCTCTGATGTGGCCTGGGGGAAGCCAGCGTTTCTCATATCCGTTTTCTGGGTGCCGGTGAACGTTCACTTGAAGCCCCAACCGTTGAGCTCGAACACCTTTGCTCTTGGGTTTCAGCCTGAGTCGAATCTGTGGGTCAGCAATGGCCTGAGCGTATGGATCAAGGTCTGCCTGTGGTAGTTGCAGCACTTTGTCAGTGGCTGCATCCACATCATCAAAACCCTCATCACGGACATCAGGAAGCGTCTCAGCAACACTTTCATAAATGCCACGAAGAAATGCGACAACCCTTCCACGCGTCTCATCTGCCCCAGAACTGCCCCGCTTCGGAACACCTTTCTGAAGATACCGCAAATCCACGGGTGCAACCACTTCACCCCTCCGAGCTGGTGCTATCAGGCGGCCAAAGCGGCCAGATCCTCGATGTCTCATTATTTTGTGTCAGCCCAAATTTGGGGGAAAACATGTTGCCTTCTTTGAGTGACCGCCACCAAGTGGCATTCTATCCGGCATTCTTTCTGACGTTGTTTCTGGCATTCTATTATCCGACATATATTCTGTCATTCTATCTGAGATATATTATTGCGGGCGGCGCTCTATCTGATACATTGGCATATTCTGTCTAGAATTTCTTTGACGTATATTATATCTATAATATAATATAGACACTGTTCATCTGACATATATTCGGACATTCTATCTTATCTGGTATTCTATTTGACATACATGTGGGCATTCTATCTGGCATTATTTTTTGGCATTATGTCTGACATATATGAATGGGGATGTCTCAAATTAGGCAGCCCCAAATTTGGGTACCCAAAACACGTTTCTTTTTTTATCGCGCTCAGAAGATATCCATTTTAGACCCAAAAATGGCCGCGCTCAACCCCCACAAAAAGCCTCCACCAAGAGAAAGTGAGCAAAAAGAGAGGAAAAACAAAAAACGGCCATACATTGTACTGAAAAGGAGAAAACACCCCATGTATGCCCATTTTTCCGGGATGTATGGCCATTTTTTCCGGGGCTCCTTTTTGCCTGCTTATTTCCTTTGAAAGGGTCCTCGGGGTGAAAGGGGTCACGAATGGCAATGGCAAACTAACCGGAAAATTGCATCATAGGAAGGTTCCCACCCGTTCCCAGACTGTGCCGGAGTTCCTTCAATTTTTTTGGATGTCAGGGACGATTTTTTTGAGCGTGGAAAAGCGGGAAAAGGTGGTGCTTTAAACTTTAAGCCCCTCCGCATGACCAGTCCTTGCGTGCCCAGACTGCTTTGGGGCTTGCCATATATGTCTCAAGTCTGTGTGTGTGCCCACTGCGGCAAGGAAAGGGCAGAAGGAGGAGGACAACAGAGGAAGAAGGATGGATGAGGAGGACGCAGGGGAGGAGAAGGTGCACACTTAGCTAAAATCTTTGGAAAATCAAATGCCATTCCAATGCTGCACTGGGGTCGGCCTTTGGGCTTTGGCCCCCCGGTTTTTCCACAGAGATGGCATTGAGTTTGCAAAATTAAATAAAGCAACATTTCGAAGCAAACCCAAGTAACCCAAGGCATGAAGCTTCTTCCATGCTGCCACACAAACTCGTTCCCCAAGGAACATCCAAAGCATGGAGCTATCGCCAGCTTCGTCAAGCGCTTTCCGGATGCGATGCAATGCCTCAGATGTCAACGGATTCAGAACGTAAACTACCCCAACGTAGCAACTTGATTGGTGGGAAACTGTTGCTTTGCTCTTAGGAAATCAGAACAATCCAAAAGAATTCGGCACTTAGAGATCTTAAAGATGATTTTTTAACTGACGGCATCAACCGGCCACATCGCAATGCAGATCCTTCCTGAATCGCGCTAGTGCTGGACACCTCAAGTAGACTATGGGCTACATGGCTACACACCTGACCTGATGCAGAAAATGGGTCGAAACGATGAATGGAAACATGGAAGAGCGCTGCGCTCACAGTGTAGTTGACTGATGCACTCATGGCTACATATCTCGCCTTCAGCCTTACAACTTTTTCACGTGGCCTGTCAGCGGCCGATGTTAATACAAAAAATATGCCGCCAAAACACAAATAAACGTCCAGAGGCAACAATAAGATTATTGAACCATTGATAAAAACAAATAAAGTGCTGATTGGATGATGATGATGATGATGATGACGATGATGATGATGATGATGATGATGCTGAAGATGAAGGTGAAGATGAAGATGCCGGTGATGATGATACTGGTGATGATGATGATGATGATGGTGATGATGGTGATGATGAGAATGATGATGCTGATGATGATGATGTTGATGCTGATGATGATGATGATGATGATGATGATGATGATGATGTAACAACGTTTCTTGTACAAGTAGTACGGTGGAAAGGGGTTTAGAGTAAAATTCCAAAGGCGATGAATTACCATAACAGAAGACAACTTGTTGCCTGTTTGCGTTGGACGGTTTCTCACAATTTTTACCTGCTAGCTTACGCTTTCATGTTGCTGATATCCAACTCAAATTTTATCAAGTTTTTTTCTGTGATCAAACATCTTCAAAAATGGATGTTTTTCCCAAGCTTTGTCGCCGGAGATTTTGTGACTTGGCCGGCTGGGTCTGTTCTTCTTGGGCCAGCCCACGTGGAAAACCTAAAGTCATAACATAATCGGAAAAGGTGGATGATGTGAACGACTTTTTGGGCGCTTGATACTTTCCCACAAAGCAAATGATCATGGAAGGAGGATGGGGAGAAAAAGGATGATCATGACGATGGAGCAGTAGTGATGGCAATGATGATGATCATGGTGATTAGTAATTTTCTGTTTGTTTGGGATTTTAGGGCGCGCCTTTTTTCTCTGTTTTTGGGATCCTTTTTGGGCACAAAAAAGGCGCCCTTTTTAACCCTTTCGAAGTGTCAAACCAACAGGGAAGTTTCCAATGATGATGATGACGATGGTGGTGGTTGTCCCCTGGTGTGGAGTTTGCTTTAAAAATCATTCGCGCAAAGTTCCTTTTTAAGGTAGCGTGTGTGTGTGGGTGTGAGGGATATGTGATAGGCAGGCATGTTATACATGGCGAGTTCATTGATCTATCAGATGCTTTTACCTGACTTTGATACACTGCTTTTTATATATAATGTATATATACCATCCCAGGAAAATGAAAACGCTTCCATCGCTGCTTCGTTGGTCAAAAATCTTCAATGCAGAAAAACTTCAAAAAGTTTCGGCTTATGTGCGGAAATGAAATTCAAGGAAAGCAGGAAATGGTTGCAGTGGCAATCTGTGACCTTGATACTGCAAATGGTCCCCCACCTAAAACAGAACATGTATCAATCACTGCAAAGCCACCAAGCGTCCTCTGTATCCTGATCGAGCTTGTGCAGAGAAGCCCAATCCGATCGAAAAGACAGCAGCTTTGAAAAAAGAGCATCATCACTGAATTGAGCCAGGCACCCACGTTTGCAATGGCACTTAGGCTTCCCCAGCATTGCCCGAAGTGCAGTAGCATCAGAAACTGACTCTGCAAAAGATGGGCGGCGCTTCCGCTTCTGAGCTGGGCCTCTGCTGCTGGCGGCTGGCTTTGAGCCACCATGAGAAGAGATACTGCTCAAGGCATTGACATCAGCAAAGCCTTCTGCCATCCATCACAGCCCAACGGCTGTAGATACAGATCAAAACCGGGATCACCAGAATCCAAGTTGCCGATTGAACCACCGTGCTCAGGTCATTAGTTAAAAAGTTTGCAACATTGATTCAACTACCGTGCCATATGACATGTTAGTCCTTGCCATGCTGGCCACCAAATCATCCAGCTTGCATAAAATTGACCCAAGTTTTGCTTCGAAATATGACCACATCACAACACGCCTTCGCATCATTCATCATAGCTTGAAGATGCAGTGAGTCACAGCCACCTGCTAGCACAACTAAATCTAAGAGTGTAGAAGGTGAATCCAATGCATGTCTTTGGAACTTGATCGAGCTGAGCCCGATTTTAACTTGCAATTATCAGCGCAATCAAATCAAAATCTAAGGGCCTTTTCAACCGCTGGCCTCACATGTCACGTAAGAATCTTTGGTGGAAAAATGGCTGGAATGGCTGGCACAATCATTTTGACTGCGTTCTACGCTTCTTGAAAGCGTTGGCTGAATCTGATCCCTTTGGCTTCTGGACTTCCGTGCTCAGTGACACCCAAATGACTGCTCCAACCTTGTGACAATAGGGTTTTGGTGTTGGATAGCGAGATGGATTGCGCATCACCCAGGCGTAAGTACGTTTGTATCTGATAGTGTTCGCCAGGTCTGGCACCTTGTGTAACTCAACAAAATTCTCGAGGGGTAAAGGTAGGAGCGACCTGCCACCTTCAGCAACTTGCACACAATCAACCAGATCGATCTCACCGAGTAGTGTTTGGGCCCCTGAAACTGCCAAAGCTATGCGACCGCGCTTGGCAGTGGCTGAACTTCTCAACTCCCAGCATTTTTCTCCCCTGATGAGCAATTCTGCCCAATGGGATTTCATAAGGAGGGCGCTGGTTGGAGACGACATGGCTCCAGCTTTGCTAGGCCAATTTTCTGCAAAAACAGGCGTGTGCAAAATATCGATATCATATGTTGATCTCAGACTTTCTGAATCCCTGCGGTTTTCTTTTTGGAGTTGCCCTCAATCTGTGACAGCACTGCGAAAATCTGATTGGGCCATGGAGCACATGAACCGTTGAGTTTCACCAACTACTGACACCGCAATGCTGGACTGAAGCAAAAGAAATTAAATCTTGATGTCATTCCCTGCCTCATGCTTCTGCTCACAAAATGGATGCTGCCTCGGCATCATGATCTCAAATTGTCCTGCACTTGGTTTTAGCCTGCGAGTTCGATGATACTGTTTCAAAAGTGCAATCAATGCTGAATCATAGTATACGAGTTCATCCATCGCTGAGGTCCTGGCTCTTCGTGTGAAAGACACACGTTCAAGGTAAGTGTGAAAGGCGAGGGTTCTCTAACAGAATATACTCCAAATAACCACAACAAGAACCATTTTATAGCTTGAATTGCTCTGGAACTTCTGCACCCCTGCGTCAGTACTCATTGAATTAAAGTCCATCTGGGGCTGACTGAGTCTTCCGTCCAAGGACGCAGCAACATAGTTTTAAAACTTTCTTGGGGTTCCTTAACAAACAGGATACCAAAGGAAAACCACTCAGTCAGCCAAGGAATGGCTCCATGCGAGCCAGGACTCTGCCGGCCAGGCACCCCTGGTATGGGACCACAATGTTGCCCATTGCACGGAGGCGGCACTTGTCCTCCTCACTATGCGAATGAGTGAGCCATTCATGAATCGGGACCTGATTGAGCGGGTTCCATGGCTCGGTCATCTCAACCCCTCGCTCAGTCTTGAAGCCATCCTGCGACAAAAAAATGATATTCAGGTTCAAGCCTGAAACTGCATACAAACAGCCACACATTAAAATGCAACTGACACAAGCAGTCAGTCCGGAAAGCGAAAGCTCTTCACTGCACATAGGATAAAGACGCGTTTGCGCCCAGCCTGTCGAAAAGAAACAGAGCAACCTGTTGCAACAAAAAATGATAATCCACCTCCTGAGGCAAGAGCGGGCAATCCTACGTTGGTCAATGACACTGTGCACCATCTGGCTCGCAAGTCTCGCTTTGCACACTCCTGACTGAGCCAGATCCGCTCAGCAAAAACAACGCATTTGGCAAAGAGATGCAAAGAGCAATGAATCAGGCAAAACCAGGCCTTGAGGATGTACCTGAAAAGCTTGCGGGTCTCTGTCTGGCTTGAAAGTAGCGCTCCGACATTTTCAAGCAAAATGCCCTGCCTCAGCAAAATCACAGGCTGTCCACATTACAGTGGCAGAAAGCTTGAATCAAGCCTGATAACTATTTCAAAGGAATAGTGAAAATTCATTCAATGTCCAATTTCTATACAAGAAACGTCGCTCAAAAAGATTCAGCTGGGTTGTTCTTGTTTCTATACCCTCTTAGCTTGAGCCCTTCACGCTTTTGGGAGCTCATCGTAAACCCGGAAGGGTTGTGTGATCAGGCCTGACCTGCTGTCGCTCAGGCCCAGCTGGTTGCCGGCGCTTGACACACCCTGCAGCGGCTTCCAAACAAATCTGGCTTCCAATATGACTGGGAAAAATGAACACACGCAGCGGCTGCCTGGCATGGAAAGCCAGCAGTGACAAGCTGGGCAGCTAGATCACCCCCAGAAGGCTTGTAGCTCACCACATCTGACGAAATGGGGCAAGTGGGCAGACATCCCTCTTGCTGCCGCGACTTGAGGATGGCCACACAGAAACTGTCACTTTCGACCTTGGATAAAGGACCCAGCTGTGTTTTTTGAGGGCCATGATGATTATGTTGAAGAATACATTTGTAATCATATATATGTTTATAAATGAAATAAGTTAATAAGTATCTAAACTCCTGTATGTCAAGCTTCCCAGAACTTAATTGGTATCACAAGCTTCCCATGGAACTGTCTCGAATTGAACTTGCCACAAATAAAACATTGATTTTGTTAGGGGCCAGGCAAATCGCACAGGGTGAAGCCACCTGGCACACACACACTGCAACCCCCAGTGAAGAATCACAGCCAAAAAAAAAGTTTGACTGACTGAGTGGTGGTTCTTCTACAGGTCTTCTTGCATGCATGACTTAGCATAGCGGCTCTGTTTTTCAGCGAATCTTCTTGCGAGGTGGCTCGGCGCTGCCATCTTCTGTTGCAACAGCATTGGACGCAACCTCGCACAAGATTGGAAGCTTTCAAGAAATGATAGGTTTTGGCGTCAATAGGTCCATGACATTGAGCCACCACATGTTTAAAAATCCCAGCCTGACTCCCTCTGGCACTTTCAGTCGCACGTGTCTGAAGTAGGTTCTGCCAGTCGTCTTGCGAATATTGAACCCAGCGGTTGCAATTCCAAACCCACCTCAAACACAGGTTGACACCTGTACTGAACATGTTGTTGTGACTTGACATGAAAATTAAGGCCCAAGCAATGAACTATGCCATTTGCAAAACACGCGAGCTCCTCTCTCCACCCTGATGTATGCAATGTTGACATGTAAACGATGGTGGATTCAAATCATACAGACACTTGAATTTGAAAAACATGAAAAGCACGGTTGAAATGAAAGGATATCCTGGCCTGATCTGGTTGACACCCACAGTGCGCACAGTTTGAAATGTATCCATTTTTTTTGCTGGGTTGACATTGAGCCCAAACAAGAGTTTGACAAGGCTGCGCTGCCAGTCAGCCAAAATGCAAGTCTGACTCTGCTGCCGCGTTCACATCATTCAGAAAAACAGTGACGACAACATCGGAGGGTGGGGCAAAACTGAGAAACATGCAGGGAGGACCCACGGAGTCCAATCTCCAGGCCAGCACACCCAGTGAAGAGAGACACACATTTCATTGGGGTCACCCCCTGCCAAGTGCCGACAATGTCTTTCTTTACATAAATATACTTCTCTGTCAAAAGTACCCCTGGCAATCGTAACCGGACGACCAGCCTCATCGCAGGTCAGCATCATGTCATGCAGAACACGTGGATTCACAAGTCCACTCTGTGGCTTCGTCCAATTCAATGGTAGGCCTGGGTCTCAAAAAATCGTGGTCGGGTTACCACACTCTGTGATTTCAAAATTTCTAAAGCTGCTAAGTTGCTGACCACTGAACCACTCAGCTGTCAATGGGTTCAAACATGAACCTGGAGCCAGCCCATGCTCACCCATCTTTGCGGTGTACACATCCCAATGCCGCACTTGGTTCGCCAAGTCCTGGGCTAGCCCCCGTCAAGCCCCAATGCTGTCATCAAATTCGGAAACGAAATCAAGTTTGAATGCAAAATCTGAGGTATTGGCAGAAATTCCCCGGGTCGAAACTTCTGATTTTGTGCAGCGATGGGAGGCTCCGAACACTCCTCAAGAAAAAAATATTCTCTTTGTAAAATGAACCTTGAACTCCCCCATAATGGCATTGGGTCAAACTGAGCGTGAAACTCAAACAACTCCACGACTTGAAGTGCTTGGCGCCAAGGAAGATTTTTGCTCCATTCTTCTTGGTGCCTTGCCTGGTTGCGCGGCTGACCTCAAAGTTTCAAATGCTGTCTAAGGCTGATCCATTAATGGCAGGAGAAGTTCAGGCCCCAACAACCTTCAACTTCAAAGGATGGGCCTTTGGCAAAGGCATTGCTATGTGGCGGATCTCAGATCCATGAACAGCTCCACAGGCTGGCATTGGTGCCTGACATGGCGATTCTGTGACCAAAAAACCTGAGAGCAGGTGATTACCAACAAAACGGTGATTAAGAACAAAATTGTGGCCTTCTGGTATTGTTTCAAAACCAGCTTCTTGACATGGGTGCATCGAGGACCAGCCTGACAAGGCTATGGTTTCTATCAACATGTGGAGATATTATAGCATTTACAAATACAATGCTGCTGTGGAAATTGGTTTCCCTAGCTAACCGGTTTGAAATTGAACTTCCTGATTCCTGTGCATTGAAAAGAAACTACGCCTGGCACTGGGTGCCCTTTTTCTTTTTGACCACGGCCTGACAAATCAAACAAAAGGCATCGAACATGTTATGTCACGTGTGTCCTAGGACAAAATGGCCCGCCTTCTTTGTGGCAGGTTTCTTCTGCAGCGGCATCTCAGGTTCAATTTCCGACTCAGACCTCCACAAGCGAAGTTTGCTGATTTGAAAAACTTGCCGATTTCGTAACTTGAATCTGACAAAAAATGTTGCTTTGAATCACCCCAGGTCCAGGTTTTAAACAATTGACTGAGAGAAAGGCAGGGCGTCAATGGAAGCAAATCTCTCCATCCATCCACCGGCACCGGGTAAGCCAGCCCCTGGTGTGAGCCCCTGTTGAGCCGTTTTTGGCCCCAAGGTGCGGACGGCGCGCGCACAAAAAAAAAAACTCAGCACAGGAAATGCTCAACTTTGTTTAGAATCACTTAACACTGTTTTTTTGGAAAATTATTTCGTGTAGTTGTTGGTTGTTTAAGTTTGGAGTTGTTGCTAATTAATTTAGAACCTTGCCAATGATCATTGGCCACCCATGTAAGCTGCAGATTCAAAGCATCATCAGTTTTTCAGAACTTATCATATCCCATTGGCAGGGGGCCACCTACAAAATTGACACTGGGTTGTAAGTTTATTGACAGCTGGCAATCTCATAGTTGCTGCTGCAAGCAAACTGAACACAGCACGCTGCCCACAAAATGACGCAGCAGGACATCGGGGTTGGGATGGGTGGGTGGGCTGAAGAATCACTCCATGAGAAACACATTTGAATGGTCTTGCTGCTGATGATGGAAGCTGTATGAAAGCATTTGGTATCGCAGCAGCTCATGGGTAAGAGCCCAAGTTTGGCAACCCAATGGGACTGTTGATGAACGAAGCTGTATGAAAGCATTTGCTATCGCAGCAGCTCATGGGTAAGGGCCAGAGTTTGGCAACCCAGTGGCACTGGTACTGTTGATGATAGAAGCTGTACTGAAAGCAGTTTGACATTGACTGCTATCGCAGCAGCTCATGGGTAAGGGCCAGAGTTTGGCAACCCAATGGCACTGGTACTGTTGATGATAGAAGCTGTATTGAAAGCAGTTTGACTGCTATCGCAGCAGCTCATGGGTAAGGGCCAGAGTTTGGCAACCCAATGGCACTGGTACTGTTGATGATAGAAGCTGTAATATTCAAAGCAGTTTTGATTGCTGTCGCAGCAGCTCATGGGTAGGCCAGAGTTTGGCAACCCAATTCAATTTGGCAACCCAAATGCAAGGCAAACCCCTTAAATGGAAAGCAGTGGCTGGACCCGCCTCGAGCTCAATGAGGACTGGGAAGGACTCCTGCGAGAAGCCATGCGCCCCACGTTGAAGCTACCAGGGGAGAAGGGCCCGAGTGCAGCTTTAGCCATTCAGCTGGCCAACGAACAGCAAACCGTGCATGCCTTCCCCGCCAAGATCGAACCAAAGCCATTCAAAGGGGGACTCCACCAAATCCGGCTAGGGTCGGAACTACTGACGTTCGAGCTGGGGTGGGCCAAGGGCGGAGGATCGATCGCAAGCCAGGCGCAAGCTGACTGGATCGTCTGTGTTCTCACTCAAGACCCAAAAGGGCGGGAGGCAGACATCCTTCTAAAAACCCTCGCCAGAACTGATTGGAGAGGACGACTTATCGTTGACCAGCCCAGGGAGCTCTCTGAAACCAGCCGAAATCGCCTGATGCAGCTTCAGGTTCAATGGGGTCAGGCACAAGTGGTCGACTATCAGACTTCACACCACGGCAGCTTCTTTGCCAGGGCCAGAAGACTTTGGCTTTTTGGAGGAACGGCCGACGAAAAGGAGAGAGTTCAAGCATGGCGAGTTGCACAAGTCAACGAGTGTCAGATGTTACCTCTGCGATCCGCAGAGGAGTCAGGTAAGGGATTATGCCCGCCCGACTACCTTTTCACGAGAGAACCAAACCTCATCACCACCGGAGACAAGTGGCTTCCAAAACCAGTCGGCCACTTGGTTGACGTGCGCGCCGGCAGCAGGCACCTGGTCCATAGCACACGGGGCCCAGCTTGCGGACCTAGGCTCACAGGTGAGCGTCTCAAGATCCCAGGAGGCACCCTGTTGGAAGATGGGACGGGTCTGGTCCGTCCTCTCCTCCCAGAAGAGGTGTGGGAAATGCAAGGGGGCCTCGCAGAGGATTGGCGTTCCGCCGACTCGAAGAGAAAGGATCGCATGATAGCAGCTGCAGTCCGGGAGCCAGGCTGGCAAGTGGCTATGAGTCTCATGCAGGCTCTGACTGGAACCGATGGGAAGGCAGGAGTCCTGGACCCCGATGAGATCCAAGCCCACGAGCAACTAGAGGTCTGGCTGCGAGCGTGGGGGAGGAACCCGAAGGCTCCCTCTTCCGAGCTTTTCCTTACTTCGTGGAAAGAGCCACGTGTGGCAGTGGCACCCACTCATGAGTTCGTGGGAGCGACAACCCAGGCGAAAGCAGGCGGAGGCAAACGCACCACCGTGAAGCCAGCACTCAGTGAAGTGGAGAGGCTGGTCCAGCCCGCATCCAAAAGAGGCGGGACTACTGGGACCCCCCGCCCCCGAGGAGGGAGCACAGCAGAGCTTGACCAGGTAGCCATGGAAGCTGTCTTGGCCAAACTGGCTGATTCAACTCGCAGGGTCTATGCATCAGGCTGGAAGCAATGGGCGTTGTACAATGCCAGCTCGGGCACTCACCCGTTCCTTGACGGAGAAGAGCGCTCCGCTCGGACTGAAGACGAGCAGAGGTTGATTCGGTTTGTAGTATTTCTACATCAAGTCATGGGAAGGTCCATAGGTGGGGTCAGACAAAGGTTGTCAGCCATTCGTTATGCACATGTTGCGGCAGGATACCCTGATCCACTGGTCGGGCGACCTCGGTTGTGGGCAGCGGTTGCGGGTCTACAACGTTGGGAAGGCGCCCCAAAACGAAAGCTCCCTGTTACCCCCAACATGTTGCGATGGTTGGTCCAGCACTTGAAAAGTAGCGGTTTATCAGTTGTCGATCAAACCATGATCAAAGGAGCCCTTCTTACAGGTTGGTTTTTCATGATGCGGGCCAGTGAACTCTTGCCCAGTATCAATGGAGAAGACCCCATGAATAGGGCGCTCCGCCCAGCTGATGTTGCTTTCTTTTCGCATGGGCAGCCTACCATAGGCGCCAAGGCCGATGAAGTCGTAGTGCAGATTAGATCTTCAAAAACCGATCAGTATGGTAGGGGCCAAACACGGTCACACCACCGCTCCGGTGGAGATCTCTGCCCTGTTGAAGCCTTAGCCGCGCTACAGGTCCTACAGCCCCATCGGTGGCGCAGCCCTGAAGACGAGGCGCCTTTGTTCCGCTATGAAGACGGGACGGGGCTTGACAGAGAGGGCATCACCCATTTCATCAAGATAGCTGCATTGGCCGCCGGGTTTCCTGGCGAACTCGCTGGTTCACACTCACTACGTAAGGGGGGAGCCACTGCATTTTTCGCAAGTACTGGGGACTTAGAAAGGCTTAAGAGGTACGGTGGTTGGTCATCCGATGCTGTTCATGCTTACCTTTATGAAGATCATACCGCTCAGAAAGGGATTTCAGAAGGGATGTTGGGTACCAGCCTCATTACACTCCCCAGCCAAAAAGACCCCGGGGTCCGTAGGCATCCAGCGGTTGTTCCAACTGAACCCCAAGAGTCCTATCCTGGTTTATTGGGGGTCCCTCAAGATGAGTTATTCCATAACAGTCATGGAGGATCAAACCCTTTTAGCAGCCCAGTTGCCACGAAGCGAACATCCAGAGCTCCTCGAGGCTCAAACACCAATCGTGCATTTTCGTGGGCACCAGATCGTAAGGTATCGTTTGCAGTGAAGGCTGGTGCTATGGATGCTACTGATGAAAGTGCCGATGGGGGACGAAAGCCAGCAGCTCCAGATCGAGCCAATGCAGCGAACCTCTTTGTAGCAGCTCACCCAGGACTAGATCTTTATCAATTCCTGGGTGTTCCACCCGGTGCGACTCCAGCTCAGGTGCTCACCGCATATCGTCGCAGGTCCCGTGAGACTCATCCAGACCGCTTTGCAACTGCTGGGGAAGATGTCCAGAAAGCCAAAGGAGAGGAGTTTAAGATGTTGGGAATGGTCCGAGAGATCCTCTTGGATCCACTGATGGCCACTCAATACATGAGGTGGAGACAAGAGCAAATTGCTGCAAAGCATGGGCGAGGCCGTTCCCCAGTTGTTCCAGCTGGTGTCTATGCCAAGCAAGCTTCATCATTCCAACAAGCCAGATCAAGTTTTGATCGGTCCTCCACTCCTGCTGGCGCAGGAGCCAGCAGCTCGGGAGGAGCAGGCCGGGAGGTGCCTCGTAAACCGCCCCCCCCTTCACAGGGATATCCTGGAGGAGGAGCGCAAGGAGGACCGCCCCCAGCCAAAGCCCCTCCTGCTCCAGCAGGGACCGCGCAAAAGCCAAGGAAACCTCCACCGCCCGCGAATCCGCCTACTCCGAGCTCAAGTGCGAAGCCAAGGAAAGCACCGCCACCAAGAAATGATGATGGGAGGCCCAGAGGACCTACCACCCCACCAATGCAAAAAATGGCACCCACGCAAGCTATTCCAAAGGGAGCACCGCCAACACCGGCCAAGCATTTCCCCAGGGCGACCCAACCATACACTGGAGGGGGCATGGTGGACGATTTGCGAGTTCCTCGCATCGCACTGGCAGATGCAGGGGTGAAACGATCAGACGCTCCGTCTGAGTCTTGGTGGTCAGAGACGTCATCCAGATATAGGGCCCCTTCGAGCTGGTTGGAGCCCGGGTCTGAGCCTTGGGTCGAAGATGACCTTCCACCGGAGAGCACCGTCCCAGACAACGAGGATGACTATGTGTATGTTGAGGTGGAAGCTGAAGACGATGACATGGACATCCTCCAAGACCACCAATTCGATGAAGAAGATTGGGACGAGCCGGCATGGGAAGAGCTCCCTGAGGAGGGGACCGGGTCTGAGCAAGTCTTCCAAACCTTCGATCAAGCCGTGATGCAAGGACTGCTCCAGTTCATGGATTTCGTGAACAGAGGACGGGCCAAGATGCTGATTGAAGGTGCTCCACCTATGACTTCTGTCCCAAAAGAGGTCCGGGAGGCATGTTTGGGAGACCATCCGGGGCTTCTAAAAATGCATCCCAGCGCAAAAGCATGGCTAATGGCAGGGACGAAAGGTGTCGAATTCAAGAAGCCACCACCTCCTAAGCCTCCCATGCTTTCGGCTCCCCCAAAGGTGGCTCCGCCGCCACTTCCAAAGCCAGCTCATCCAGAACAGGTACCTGAGCCAAAGGAGCCGCCGAAAGCCCTAGCCCCCAAACCAGTTCCTCCAGTGCTGATGCAGAAGACACCAGCACCAAAGAAGCCCCCTCCGCCACTGCCAGCAGCCAACTATGCCATGCCGGCAAGAGCTATGGGACTCGGTTCAGGCGCAACAGCATCATCTTCTGAGGGCGCTCCGCCCACTGAGGTGAACCACTTTGGGTTTGACGAGTCTGAAGTCGACTATGGTGATGACGATGATCGAACCCCTGAGGAGAAGGCAGAAGATGAGGAGCTGCTCGAGAAGACCAAGACGAAAGTGGAAGCTTTCCTGCGAGCACCCCCAGAGATGAGGAAGACGCTTCGCTCCCAAGCATGGAAGCGGTGCAAGAGCAAACTGGAGGAGCTCAACTTTGAGTTCAGCACTCGTCCACTGCCCGAAATGCACCCAGGCAAATTCGAGAAGGATCTCAAGGATGGCTTCACCTATGCGGAGGCCAAACAACGCCAAAAGGGCCGGCAACGGGCCGCCCGACATCAGCGAGCCTTGGCTGAAATGGAGGGTGCCTCCTTTGAGGATTTCCCGAAATCCTGGTCACATGGGTATTCCAAGCAAGTCCTGAAGCCGGGTTTCCTCGAAGAGAAGAACAAGGAGCGGGCCCGCCGAAAAGCTACAAAGGCCAACTATCGATCCGATAGATCACGCAGCACTCCACCACCTCGCCAGTCAGCTGCTCCAGCTGCTGCATCCAACCAGGCTGAAGCTGAAAGCACGGCCAACTGGGAAGCAGGAAGTCAATGGCACGACTGGCAAGCGAGACGCAGCAGTGAGTGGCAACGGCATCAACCAGATGTCACACAACGGAGAGATGCAAATGCCGCAGACGATGACGACTGGGGCAACTGGACCAGAGATGGGCAACGAGGCAGCAACCAAGATGGCTGGTCCAGCTATGACTATGGAAACCATCAGGATCGACAGTGGAACCAGTGAGACTTTGCCGTGGCAATTCTGCATTCATCCGTGTTCCATGGAGGCTTCAACGTACAGGTTGCCTACTGAGAGCCGGGGAATGTCTGAGGCAGCCTTGATTCTTTGTTTCACGGTCGATACCATGTGGGTTTTCTTTTGCATGTCCATTGTAGATTTTTATTTGGCGGATGCCCATGCCTATTTCGGGGGGATATGCCGCTGACAGAATGTCGGCTGGCAAGTCTCTCTGGGTGAGTGGTTTGTACAGAGACTGCACCACTCGTCACAGACAAAAATAGGAGTCGTGAGCGCTCCGCTTGTTTTGGTAGCATGTCTCTAGCTAACTTGGATGTTCACTAGAACGGAGGGTTAGCGTGTTTTGCTACTGTCATTTTGGGCTCAAGTCTTTGCCCATTTTGATTGTTGGCCCTCCCACCCACCCGGGGGGATATGCCGCTGACAGAATGTCGGCTGGCAAGTCTCTCTGGGTGAGTGGTTTGTACAGAGACTGCACCACTCGTCACAGACAAAAATAGGAGTCGTGAGCGCTCCGCTTGTTTTGGTAGCATGTCTCTAGCTAACTGATCGTTTTGGTGCTCCCACGTGTCTCGTCTCGAGTCTCTGGTTTTCCTGTGGCTTCGCCGTGTCTATGGGGGAAGCCGCAAAACCTCTCCTTTTCGAAGGTTTCCAAGATTTCCAAGGAAGTTGTCATGTCGTTTTGCGTGGCAGGCGTGGCACTTTGTGACATTCCAAACTTGTTTGATGATGTGTTGAAAATGTCAAAATTGGAGGAAGTCTCGTACGAAATGCTGGTTTTTCTGCATCCACATGTCTTATCTCCAGTCCCTGGTTTTCCTGTGGCGTCGCCGTGTCTATGGGGGAAGCTCTGCACTCCACACTCTACACTTTACACTCCGCACTCCACAATTTACACTTTAGACTCCACCACTTTACACTCCACACTTTACACTTTGCACTTTACACTCCTCACACCTTACCTGCGACTTTACACTCCACACGCACACTTTACTCTACACTCTACACTTTACACTCCTCGCTCCTCACTCTACACTTTGCACTCCACACTTTACACTTTACACTCCACACTCCACACTTTACACTACACACTCCTTACTTTACACTCCACACTTCACACTCCACACTTTCCACTCCACACTTTCCACACTTTACACTCCACACTCCACCCTTTACACTCCTCACTCCACACTTTACACTCGTCGCTTTACACTCTACACTCCACACTCTACACTCTACACTTTAAACTACACTCCACGCTTGACATGTCACACTCCACACTCCACACTCTACACACCACACTTTACATTTTCCACTCCACATTTCACACTCCACACTCTACACTTTACACTCCACACTTTAAACTTTACACTTTACACTCTTCACTCCACACTCTACACTCCACACTCCCCACTTTACACTCCACACTCCGCACTCTACACTTTCCACTCCACACTCCGCACTACACACTCCACACTTTACTGTGCACTCCACAATCCACACTTTGCACTCCACGCTCCTCACTCCACACTCTACACTCCACACTCCACACTCTACACTTTACACTCCATACTCCACACTCTACACTTTACACTCCGCATTCAACACTTTACACACTCTACACTCCCCACTCTACACTTTACACTCCACACTCCTTACTTTACACTCCTCACTCCACACTTTACACTCCACACTCCACACTTTACAGTCCTCATTTCACACTCCACACTTTACACTCCTCACTCCACACTTTACACTCCACACTCCACACTTTCCACTCCACACTCCACACTTTACACTCCACACTTTACACTCCTCACTCCACACTTTACACTCCACACTTTACACTCCACAATCCACACTCTAGACTTTACACTCCAGACTCTACACTCCACACTCCACACTTTACACTCTACACTAAACACTCTACACTCCACACTTTACACTTTACACTCCACGCTTTCCACTTTACACTCCTCACTCCACACTACACTCCACACTTTACACTCCACACTCCACACTCTACACTTTACACTCCACACTCTACACTCCAAACTTTACACTCCACACTCCACACTCTACACACCACACTCTACACTTTCCACTCCACACTCCACACGCTACACTCTACACTCCACACTCTACACTTTACACTCTACACTTTACACTCTACACTTCACACTCTACAGTTTACAAACTCCACACTCCTCACTCCACACTTTACGCTCCTCACTTTACACTCCACACTCCTCACTCCACACTTTACACTCCTCACTTTACACTCCACACTCCACACTTTGCACTCCACACTCCTCACTCCACACTCTACACTCCACACTCCACACTCTACACTCCACACTCTACACTTTACACTCCATACAGTATGGAACAAGGGAACATGTACAAGACTGTTTAAATTAACTATTGTAATGCCAAGTTAGGATTAATAATCCCCGCGGTATTAATCAACCTCCTCTGCCCCCCAAAAAAATTGTAATTTAAAAAAAGGTGGTCCCCCCGGATTAATAAATCCCCCCGATTAAAAAACCACCAGTGCTGAAATCAATTTTTTATCCAACAATTTTTATTTCCAATTCTATTTATTTCCAATTTGTTTTTACCTTTTTTTTTAATCATCATTGTTATACTTAAGGTTTAAGTTGATCATTGAAAAATTCAAAAAATGACTATTCCCCAAATGATCGATTTCTAATTAAAATCTTTATAAAAATCATCAGTTTGGATAGCTCCCAAAGGGTACCCCCCATGAGCCCATGTCCCCCATTAATAATAACCATGGTTTGCCCCCGATTAATCAACCACCTTTCTGATCCATGAGATTTTAACAAATCCAATAGAATTCAATTAAGATCTAATTGACGTAAGCCATATCCAATTTTTTATGGTTCAGAGTTTCTTATTATTCTTATTATTAAGGGGTAGTCAAGAAACTAGCCAGAAGGTACCCCCCTACCTACCTGGTGGGGGGGGGGGTTGATTAATCCGATGTTGGCATTATTGCAGAAAGGTATTGTGCGTGACTTCATAACCATGTGTATTGACATCTGTACCATTAACACACGTGTGAGCATTCGGGTTCGTGGGCTTCATCTTGTTTTTTGAATTTTTTTCCCGAATGCGTAGCAAGGGTTCCTGTTTCACTGTGGGGGTCTGGGGGTTGAGGGTGTGTTCGCTCGACGTCGCGTCCGCGTCCGCAACCGTCCGCAACCGTCCGCAACCGTTCGCAACCGTTCGCAAGCGTCCGCAACCGTTCGCAACCGTCCGCGCGATCCCCGTATGGCCGTGCCTATGGGAAGTTCTGCAGAGGTGGTCATTTTTGGAGGTTTCAGACGTGTCGTTGCTTCGTTTCGCGTGGCAGGCGTGGCACTTCGTGACATTCAGACGTGTTTTGCAACGTGTTGAAAATCGTTTTGCATGGCAGGCGCAATACTTTTGTGACGTTTTCAGAAGATGTGTTGCAGTTTTCGTGGCAGGCGCAACATTTTGGACGTGTCCATCGTCATTTTTCGTGGCAGGCGCAGCACTTTAGACGTGTCCTGTTGCGTGTTTTTTGTAAATCGCATTGGCAGGGCTGCGTCAAGTGGTGACAAGGTGCAAATTCCGTGGCAGGCGTGGCATTTGCTGACATGTGCTGAAAATTGACGGAAGCCTCGCACGAAACATCGATTTTGAGGTTGCAAATTTTCAGGTTCTAAGCAAAGTGCCAAAATGGGAGGAAGTCTCGTACGAAATGCTCGTTTTGGTGCGCAAGACGTGTCTCGTCTCGAGTCTCTGGTTTTCCCGTGGCTTCGCCGTGTCTATGGGGGAAGCTGCAAAACCTGTCCTTTTGTTATGTTGCCAATTGTGAAAATCGCCGGAAGTCTCGCACGAAATGATCGTTTTGGTGCTCCCACGTGTCTCGTCTCGAGTCTCTGGTTTTCCTGTGGCTTCGCCGTGTCTATGGGGGAAGCCGCAAAACCTCTCCTTTTCGAAGGTTTCCAAGATTTCCAAGGAAGTTGTCATGTCGTTTTGCGTGGCAGGCGTGGCACTTTGTGACATTCCAAACTTGTTTGATGATGTGTTGAAAATGTCAAAATTGGAGGAGGTCTCGTACGAAATGCTTGTTTTTCAATTGTTTTTCTGCATCCACATGTCTTATCTCGAGTCCCTGGTTTTCCTGTGGCGTCGCCGTGTCTATGGGGGAAGCTCTGCACTCCACACTCTACACTTTACACTCCGCACTCCACAATTTACACTTTAGACTCCACCGCTTTACACTCCACACTTTACACTTTGCACTTTACACTCCTCACACCTTACCTGCGACTTTACACTCCACACGCACACTTTACTCTACACTCTACACTTTACACTCCTCGCTCCTCACTCTACACTTTGCACTCCACACTTTACACTTTACACTCCACACTCCACACTTTACACTACACACTCCTTACTTTACACTCCACACTTCACACTCCACACTTTCCACTCCACACTTTCCACACTTTACACTCCACACTCCACCCTTTACACTCCTCACTCCACACTTTACACTCGTCGCTTTACACTCTACACTCCACACTCTACACTCTACACTTTAAACTACACTCCACGCTTGACATGTCACACTCCACACTCCACACTCTACACACCACACTTTACATTTTCCACTCCACATTTCACACTCCACACTCTACACTTTACACTCCACACTTTAAACTTTACACTTTACACTCTTCACTCCACACTCTACACTCCACACTCCCCACTTTACACTCCACACTCCGCACTCTACACTTTCCACTCCACACTCCGCACTACACACTCCACACTTTACTGTGCACTCCACAATCCACACTTTGCACTCCACGCTCCTCACTCCACACTCTACACTCCACACTCCACACTCTACACTTTACACTCCATACTCCACACTCTACACTTTACACTCCGCTCCACACTCTTACTCAAACTCTTCACTTTACACTCGCACACTCACACTCCACACTCTACACTCCCACTCCACACTTTACTACTCCACACTTTACACTCCTCACACACACTTTACACTCCACACTCCACACTTTCCACTCACACACTCCACACTTTACACTCACACACTTTACACTCACACTCCACACTTTACACTCCACACTTTACACTCCACACCACACTCAGACTTTACACTCCAGACTTACACTCCACACTCCACACTTTACACTCTACACTAAACACTCTACACTCCACACTTTACACTTTACACTCCACGCTTTCCACTTTACACTCCTCACTCCACACTACACTCCACACTTTACACTCCACACTCCACACTCTACACTTTACACTCCACACTCTACACTCCAAACTTTACACTCCACACTCCACACTCTACACACCACACTCTACACTTTCCACTCCACACTCCACACGCTACACTCTACACTCCACACTCTACACTTTACACTCTACACTTTACACTCTACACTTCACACTCTACAGTTTACAAACTCCACACTCCTCACTCCACACTTTGCACTCCTCACTTTACACTCCACACTCCTCACTCCACACTTTACACTCCTCACTTTACACTCCACACTCCACACTTTGCACTCCACACTCCTCACTCCACACTCTACACTCCACACTCCACACTCTACACTCCACACTCTACACTTTACACTCCATACTCCACACTCTTCACTTTACACTCCGCATTCTACACTTTACACACTCTACACTCCCCACTCTACACTTTACACTCCACACTCCTTACTTTACACTCCACACTCCACACTCTACACTTTCCACTCCACACTGCAGACTGGTAACAAGGGAACATGTACAAGACTGTTTAAATTAACTACTGTATTGCAGAAAGGTATTGTGCGTGACTGCATAACCATATTGACATCTGTACCATTAACACACGTGTGAGCATTCGGGTTCGTGGGCTTCATCTTGTTTTTTGTGGATCTGCTTTTGTGCACGTTTTCCTTTGTATTGAAACTGCCATCTCAATTGCCTTTGCAACATTTTGGAGTTGGAACCTTTCATTTTCCATAGAACTTGCAACATTTTGGTGGAATTTGTAACATTTTGGAGCTGGAAGCTGCTGTTTCAAGGGTATTTGCAACATTTTTGAATTCGAACCTCTTATTTTCGATGGAATTTGCAACATGTTGGTGCTCGAACTGTTCATGTAACATGGTAGTTCTTGACTAGGATTCATTTAGGGTTCGCTTTAGGGTTAGTCTAGAAGTTTAAGAGTTGGGGTTTGTGTATTTTTAAGGATTGGTTTAGGATCTTCTCAGGTTTGTTTTTAAGCTTTATTTAGGCTTGGTTTGAGACCTATTTTTGGTATTTTATGGTTGGCTTAGGGCCAATTTTAAGGTTTGTTGAGGGTTGGTTTAGGATCTATTTCGGATTGGTTTCCACATATATTTAGGGTTGGTTTACAGTTTATTTAGGCTTGGGTGAGCATCTATTTGGGGTTGGTTTAGGGGTTGTTTAGTGTTTATCCAAACTTGGTTTAGGATCTATCCAGAGTTGGTGTAGGACCTATTCAAGATTGTGTTTAGAGTCGGGTTGAGATTTATTTAGGTCTGGTTTAAGATCCATTTAGGTCTGGTTTAAGATCCATTTAGGGCTGGTGTAAGGTTTGTTTAAGATTTGCTTCAAAATTGTTTCAGGACTGTTTAAGGTTTACTTCAAGTTGCTTCAGTGTTTCTTTGGTTGATTTGGGGTCTATTTATGGTTGACTAGGGGTTTATTTACATGAATTTATAAGATGTTTCTTAAGGATTACCTGCAGTGTGAGAAACAAAAAACGGGAAAAACAGAGAAGCAGAAGAGCAGGTAAGCAAAGAAACAAGGAAAAGCAGAAAGCAGAGAAACTGGAAAAAAAAAGGCAGGGGAAAGCAGAAAAGTGGAGAGGCAGAGAAGCAGAGACGAAGAAGCAAAGAAGAAGAAAAACAGAAAAGTGGAGAAGCAGAGAAACAAAAAACTATAAACGCAGAGAAACAGGGAAAAACAACATAGCAAAAAACAGAGAAGCAGAAAAGCAAAGAAGCAGGGACAGAGAAATCCCAAAAAAAATGCCCAAAATGAAAAACAATCCCAAAATAAATAGCCTTCCTTTAAAAATGCTGCGCGACTTACCACTCGAGGATTTAGATAGGATGCTAGGAAGTGAGTGCAAACCGATAGATAGCCCTCCCTTGTTCATCCGAAAGAAACAACAACATTCCAGGTTGTGCTTTTGAACCCGCAACCCCTCCACAACACTTTGATAGTGATCGTGTTTAGATGACATAAAATTTTCACTATCTATTGAACCCATCGCAAACCCATGGCGCAGTCACTGAAAAAATAAACTGCTGCCTGAAGAATCGCCCTGAAATCATTCTGAAAGCACCTCAAACGGAAAAGCGCCCTGAAAAGGATCTTCTTGAACCTGCCCTCTGCGTTCCTGCAATGCGGGTGCAGGCTGAACACTTGCATGTAGTTGCTCATGTGTGAAAAAAATGATATCAAGTACAGTTCTAATTACATTTCAATACCTTCGCGCATAAGGGAAACGTGTTTGCTTTGCATCTTGAGGACTTAACTTGGCACAAAAACATGTTCTGCCCCAGTACCCAAAGGAATACATCATAACACATCAAGGTTGACGGAAATTTCATGAAAGGTTGACGGAAGATTCATAAAGAGTTCAACATAGTTCAACTGTACGTTATCGCGTGATATTGTGAAAACACGTGTAAGAATTCAATGCACCCTCAAGCACGAGCTGGCAAATTTTTCCGGCAAACTCAATCCCACAAGGTTCATAAATGTTCATAAAATACAAAAATTATACAAAAGCAAACTGGCAAACTCAATCCCACTGAGATCATCTGCCTTGGGCACTTGGAAACTCTCGAATCCGGCATCGTTCACAGCACTGGCTAACACCTCGGGTTAGGCGCCGGGTTACAAGTTCAAACAGCTAGTGGCGGGGTTGTAGGCTTAGAATGGCTCAAGCTCCAAGCTTACGGAATACTCCAAGCTTACGGAATATGCATGATCGGCATTAATGGATCAGCTGGGGCGGTTAACCACTTGTTTTCCCTACCCACAGCCGCCCAGGTAGAAAACGGGTGCACTTTTCAAGCAGTGCTTGAGCCAAACAAGTCCTCGAATGACAAAATGAGTTGAGCTACATTGTAATTACATTGGAAAGACATCCATGTGGTGACATGAGGGGGATGTGCGGTGCTGAGTACATCTGATTTTTCAACTAACGAAGCATGATTCAAAAGCATCGGAAAAGTACTCGCTTGCCTGATCTTGCTCTCGAAGTCTATGACCTCCCCACTCCTGGCATCCCGCTATATACACCGCCAGCCTAAGACCCAATCACAATAGTCTGACATGAAGGAAGAATCAAACATGCCCTGACTTTGCTTCTTCCGGGCTTTGTGATTTGAAAGATCTCTGCGGGCTTAAAACTTAAAAGTGCATGCACCAATGCTTTGGTTTGGCATGGTTTGGCATGGTTTGGCATGGTTTGGCATGGTTTGGCAAATTTTGGCAAAGCTGCGTGAGACTGAGCTGAGCTGGTACCTTTTTGAAATACATCCAAAAGATATTCAATGTCATCCAAACACTAGAACTCCTAAGTTCCTAAGACCAAAATGTGCGATGTATTTCAAAGCTGACAATTTCAAGCGAAAAAGTGACGCATGGTGGAGCCTTTGATGCAGGATTCTGTCGCAAGCCCAAGGCTGTCAGCAGGCTACGGTCGATGTCCTGCCCAACGTCAGGTCTGAGAGCTGTGCTACAGAACTTTCAACATCTTTCAACGTCTTCAACACCTCCTTCAACCTCAAAAGCTGTGCTAAGTTTCTGCTACACAGCTCAGTGAGACATTCCAACTTTTGAACTATTTTGAGCTCTGGCTTTGTGCTCCCCTTTTGTCTTGTTTTGGTTGTTCTTGGACTCTGTGTCCCCCTCTTTGCTTTACGGTGGTCTCTGAATCAACACCGGGAAGCCTTGTGTGCTACAGCCTAGGATATTTCCTACGATTTCCTATAATTAAACAACTGGAAACTGGGATCTGGAACAAAGGCTTGTATAGATGGACAAGTCAAGGAAACGAGCGACAAAATCTGAAAACATTATAAACGACAGTTTCACGTGCTGCCCCCTGTGTTCCCTGAGTGAAATGCCTTGGCACAGTCGGACTTAGGCTTGTCATACAAAGCACGGCTCAATGCTTCTGTCGCTGCCTGCTTCATCAGCCAGCACGAAGTCTTCCCAGTCGCAATCAACTCAGTCTGTAGTTATCCAGAAACCCCCAGATTGCGTGAAAAGTTGAAGGTCAAAGAGGGAGTAGAATACCTGTTCCATTCTTGTTCCGGACTCTATCTGCGTCACCACAGTGAAGCCAAAGCAAACAATCTGTCTTGATTCGATTTGCGCGAGAGACCCTTTTGCATGTGTCCCCCGCATGGGCCTTAAGAGCAAAGTTCGAGCTTTGTCTCCCGCCGCTGGGGCTAAATTGAGAGTCTTCCTGACAGTCTGTTGAATAGAATTACACAACAGCGCTCCCACAACCGGTCAAAACATGAATGTATAAGTCATGTATAAGTCATGTATAATATGGGTCATCAAAGCGTTCTCAAGTCTTGGGCAGTCTGCCCGTCTGCCCATGTCAAATAGTGAGACAATGTCCTCTAGGGTTGACATTGTCTGTGGCTCAAGCATCTGCGCATGAAGGCTGGCTGGCTCATGCAAGCTCATGCAACATAATTCTATATAAATTCATATAAATTCAAACACGAGCAATTGATAGCAATTGGATGCAATTGGCTCAATTTCAATTTCAATCACTTGAAATCGTTGGACCGTTTGGCATCGGTTTTCTGACACCTTCTTGCCCGCGGAAGAGATTCCAATTGCTTCGTGTTTGTCTTTGATTGTCTTTGTGGATCTTACGTGATCTTACCTGTTTCAACTGTCTCAGCATGTTTCAACTGCTTCAACTGTTTCAACCAGACTACCCAATAGATCCAACAGTCTGCCATACAGCAAGTCGTCAACTTTAGATAACTTTAGTGCCTTTGGTGCGATTCACGCAGCAAGAACGTATTCTAGTGTCCAGCTGCCTTGCGGTGGAAAAAGATTTAGATAAGATCCGCCCGTTGCCCCTTGGAATCTGAAACAATTTCATCAATCCACGTGAGGTCACTAATTTGGGCTTGGAAAATGCAGTCAGGTTTCAAAGCCACAGGGCATCACTTCCGACACGTCAGAGTGACGTTGACGACCAGAAAGCATTTCAACCTTGAACCGGGCACCATAGCAAGCTCAGCACGTACCATGGAGGCCTGCTTTGAGGAATGCTAGTGAGCTATAGTGAGCTGTAGTGAGCTATAAGGAGCTGGAGGGGCCAACATGTGTACGCTGATTACAATGGCAGTTGGTCTTGTATAAGTGTTTTGTCTCGTTTTGTCTCAATCAATGATGTGAAACGTGCCAGGCAATAAAGTATATACAGTATATAGAGATTAAATAAATTCAGCACCTCCCACACCAGCCCTACACAGCACACATGCCTCTGCATTATTTTGTCTGTTTTTCTCCGAAAGTCCTAATGTTGTTCCTGCTTTTCCACACTCCGCTGAACAAACTCGCCTCTGCTCGATCCAGTGCTTCTGTCAATGCTTGGAGTGCATAGTTCTTCGGGTATTCGTCACCTGACAAAATATGTTACGCGCACTAGAAACAAAGTAGCTACCCATGAGTGAGTTGATTCAATGGTTGAACAGTTCACTCGCAATCGGGCTACAATGTATGGTACAAGATAAGATGGTACGACAATGTACTGCACTACTGTTTTTTTTCTACTATGACCTATGTCTTGCATCGCGCCGCAAGAAAAGACAACTAGCTCGTACCATGTTCTTTAAGAAACACACGATGTACTGGAAGGCACCTAAGCCTCTTTGATGCAAGGAGCACAAGGATCAACCCTGAATATCAATCACACCATAGCTTCACCGTGCAATTGTCTGCAACTTTGGAGATTCTATGCTCAAGTTCTTAAGTTAAATTGATAAACACGCGAGAAACAAATGTTGCTTGAGGGCTACACAACAGAGCACAACCAGTGCCAGCAAAAAGATGTGGCACTGGACTCACTGAAGTGAAACATCACAGGTCACAAATGCGGAATCAAACGAGAACAAGAACATACAAGAACAACATAGAAGAAAAATCAGGAAATAGGATCGAAATGAATCGAAATAGGACTGGTATGGGGAGGTTTGGGATGGTTTGGATGTACTGGTGCATCTCACTGCGATTTCCCAAAGTGAATTAATTGCCTTGCAAAGAATCGAAAGCTTCGCATGCCGATGGTCTGGACCTCACATGTGTCACTTGTGAACAGAGCCAAAGGATAGTTAAGGTAAAAAATGGCAAGAGATGGCAAGAGCATGGAAGGACCAAACATCAGTCAAACATCATCTGTTCATATTTTCATATTTCTCATGGTCTAAAGAGTGAAGTCCACTACAAACCATCGAAGTCCATCATAAACCCTTCCAACTCTTGACTGAATCAATTGCAAGTGTCAGCTATTATCAAGCAAACAAATGCACAAACATATTAAACATATTTATATAAAATTATATAAACATGATCAACCAACATTGTGGCAAGGGACTCTTGACACTTCTGCGCGCTTTGCATCTGCATCTGCTGCAACATCTGCAGCCTCTGTAACACACCAAAGAAGTCGACTGGCCGGGGCGCATTCAAACAACCAAAGCAGCATGATTATATATACAATTGACAGCAAGGGAATGTTTCCATCCCATCAATTTCCAGCTATATACAAGGATGTATGCGATTCAAAACGGATAAAGGCGGAAACACATGAGCTCTCACATGTAAATAAAACTTCCTGCTAATGCCCGGTACTGAGCTCTGTGCTGTAATTGCTGTGCGTATGGAGGCAAGCAATGCATCTCTGGTGTTTGCTCAAGCGTCTGCATCGCCCATGGTCGCTCCTCAGTTGAGCTAAATCAAAGCAAAATCCACAACTTCTCCGTTGCAAATTCTCAAGACAATTCTACATATTTCATCATATTTCTACACCTGAACTTCTCTCTCTTGCTATCCTAGGTCTCCACGTCTTTACTTTGACAGCGTCAGTGTCTATAGTCTATAGTCTCTCTTGGTCATGACGGTCATGCATCTTGTCTGAAAGGGTCTCGAATTTCTGCCCCTCTCATATTAAGATCGATGAGACTTGGATGCTATTGGACTACCAGCAGCATGCAACATATATGCAACATATGCAAGGCAAACTACGGCTATGAAGGGCATCTAAACAACACTTTCACAGCGTAGGTTTTTTCATTGTAGCAACATGTAGCAACCATGGCTCAAGATAGTCACATCCGCCTTCAAATCTCATGTCGGGCCCCATCTCAGTCGCACTGTGGCCCTGCAGATTCTGCCCCAAATTTCATGCGTTTGACAAGGTGAAGGATGGTGCAGAATGAACATCAAAGATCATCAAATCACAAAGGAAACACCAACATTCACATTGATGAACCAACTATACAGTTCAAGAAATCGCGAAGCAAACCTCCAGGTTTGCCAATCCCTCACTTTTGGCTATTCTATAAGTCAAACCTCTCCTATACTTTTGACTCTGCTTCACAACCAATGCATATTTTCCAACAAGCAGCCGTTTACTTCTGCCCCATCCCTCCAATCCCTGTTGAATGCTCCTTAAACATGAGTGCAGTTGTTTAACATGCTGGAAGCTACGAATGTGTGTTGGGCTGCTGGAAGCTACTATAATAATGTATGCCGGAAGCTACGGATATGCATATGAATCATTGTTTTTACCGGCTTGATCGCTCTTGTATTGCTCTTGTGCCCTGCGACTGTTCAGATTGCTGCCTCTACTAACTGTGGCATCTGCGGCAATGCATCCTAGGAAGCAGTTGGGCGGAGTGAGATGGAAGTGCAGACTTTTAAGTGGTTGTGAGCACGGTTGTTTATGTCATTTTATGTCTATGTTGTTCTGACTTAACGTCAATTCAAGAATATTGGGAGCTCTTCGGCAAGTGAAAGCTTTGCCAGGATCAAAAATCAAACCTTGCACCTCTCATCCTGTGAAAAAATGCAGTCCTGCAACTCTTCATGCATGTCCCGCAGTAAAGCTTGCCCCTGTTCCTGGCTTGCCAGAAGGGGGGGGCCCGCTTTTCTTGTCTCATTGATGCTGAGCATTTCTGGCAAGTCATGCAAAAAACGGTTTCAAAGGTCGATGAAGGAAAGCACACCACATGGGAGGACCGCAATTGTTGAGGCAGTATGCTGCAACTGCGCAATGCTGCGCAATTCTACAAAATGCTGCGCTATGTATCAGTTTCCAATCCGACTTCATGAAAGTCTTGAAGTCTCAGCTGACCCTGAACTGATCTGCCTTTGACATCTTCGATCTGTCAAGTCTTGTCAAGTCTTGTCATTATGTCATGTTGAAAGTTCTCACTCGCAGCTCCTCCTGCGGCTCGAGCTCCAACCGCTGCCTTTGCACCACATCCTCTAGTCGACTCCAGATGGAACGACACGAACGACATCGTGTGGACATGTAGAAAAATGATGAAACATGTAGAAACACGTGGAAACATGTGGAAAAATATGACGCCGTGACACTGTGTGACACACGTTACTCTGATGCATGTGAAACGCATTGAAACGCAAATGAAATGCAAAACAATGCAAATGAAATGGGGTGAATGGATGTGAATGGGAAGTACGAATGCGTGTGCCAAGCACTGTCTGGTGCTCAGGGTGGTGAACCTTTAACGCGCAGAGCTGTAGAGGAACCTTTGCTGGTGGTATCTCTTGAAACGGGCCCGTCTTTCAACCCAGTTTTGAAATCCAGAAAACCACCAAACATGTCTGACGTGTCTTGTAGATTCTCAATGATTCTTGTACTTTCTTTGAACCATGGCCCCAAGGGGTACCTCAGGACATCTCAGGACCCAAGAAACAAAAACGACAGTAGTCTACTAATGTCTACTACACTGGCCACATCAAGAAACTCACAGCCGCTCGCAGCCAGCTGTCTTCTCAACCTTTCTGCTCGTATGAATTCATATGTCAATTCTAGCTAGAATGAACCAGAAAGAACAGGATGAAACTGCAATGGGTCAGAATGAACTCGAATGGCTACAACACAGTTGGTTGTTGATCAAAATTCCAAAAAATTCCTTCATCCGCAAGCGGCCATTCTTCGCGAATAAAAATGCTACTCTCCCGAAACTTTCGCGAACTCCACGTTTATCTTTCGCGGGGCCCATGTTGGGCAAGAGCGCCTCTTATGAAGATTCGTTCACCGCCTGCCAAATTACGCCAGAGAATCACGGATCACTTCTTCATAGCCTTTTAAACGTGCATCTAGCATCACGGAATCTCTTCTCAGGGAAGATTGTTGCTGACTAGTTTTTTTTTACAAGGTTTACTAACCCACCCCCGTCAACATGCACTTTGACTTTCGCCCGCTCCTTCGCAGAACTTTCGCGAAAATATCCCTATTCACAGACCCCGGCCATCAGCAGGGGGCGCGTTGAAGGAAAAACGAGCACCAGGGGCCTTGGTGTTTGGCTCTCGCAAAGCCTCACTTGTTTGGAGCTTGTTTCTTGAGACTTCAAAAAACATCATTATAGGCAGTGACAGCGGCAGGTGCAAGGATGCGCTTCAGGACCATGGTGTTTGGCTGTCGCGAAGCCTGACCTTTGGAAGCTCGGCTGCTACCTGTGAAGGGCAAGGTGATTGTCCAAGAGCACCACCACACAGGGAACTGAACCAGAACCAAACCGAAATTCTCCGGTGCCCTTCTCCTGCCGGACCCTGGGCGACAGTGGGTGGCAGCCCTTTAAATAATGATTATATAATATCCAACTTTCGCGAAACTTTCGCGAATAAAAATGTCACTTTCGCGAACTCAAAAAAAACTTTCGCGAGGGTTCACAACATAACATGAACGGTCTTCGCAATTAAAACTCTTTACCAGGACCTTTTAGATCGATTACCAGTTGTTTTAGGTTGATTCTATAAAAAATCTTGATATTCCAAAAACCTCAAAGACCCCCATCATACAGCACAATTCCTGCATATCTTCTTGATTTCTGGATGCAGAAAATGCAAAATCTATCAAATTCTTACTTTGTGCGGACAAAAGGATATGAACATCTACAAACCAAATCCACTCTTCTTGCTACACTGTCATGTTGCTTTCGTAAGTAAAGCTTACGCCCGTAAGTACCTCAAGACCGCTTTCTTTGTCCTTACCAGCCCATCAAAGTCTCTTCACTGATCGAGCCACCGCAAAGGAGGGTGAACTGGTCTCAGGCAAATTGGTCGCGGTGGGCACATTGAGGCGGTTTGGAATCACCAGATTGTTAATCTCACAATTGACCTGGCAAGGCATTGCAGGGCATGGGAAGGCATGGCTACGAGGGCGCACAGCGGCCCCAGCGACCACAGCGGCGGCAACTGCAACATGATGCAACATGAAAGAATGTGAGGTCAATTCTCCGCGATCCTGTGATGTTGTGTCTCTCAAAGCGTTTCAGATGCCAAATCTAAGTGTTGCAGTGGAGTCTTTGACATGCAATGTGCACAACTGACCAACATGACCATTCACTTCCAATAAGCGCAGAATTTTCTTCCAATACGCGCACTGCAGACGCTGGTTGCCGCTCCACTCTCTCTGCTCACTGTGCAGCGAAGATGTTACCATTTCAGCGCTTCTCAAAGTTGGAAACCCAAGAAAGCTAGCCAACCGAGGCACTTTAGCAGACTCAAGTTTGTCTATAGTCCGCTGGTTTGCAGCAAATTTCAGGCATCCAAGCATTGCCAAGCATGGCAGTATTAAAACAATTTCCCTTTTTCAAGGCAATAAATGAATCACACTCTGAAAGCAACAATAACAAAGCAGAGGACAGTGTGGCCCGAACGAAAGAAGGAGGGAGGAGAGAAAATAATACAAAACACATAATGATGAATGGTGCCATAAGAGAGAAAGGAAGAAAGGTCGACATCGTAGGTGTTTCGTAGGATTTTTGTCGGAACTAGACGGAAATGCATCATCTACAAGTCAACTCCCGCGGACATGACATGTGAACACCTCTGTAGACAATGTGGGCGACGTGGATCATGCACATGATCTGGAAGATTTTGTAAATGATGTAGGTGATGTAGATCAAGTAGAAGATTATGCAGGTGATATAGGTAATGTAAATAATGTAGTTGTTGATGATGTAGACAATCATGTAAATGATGAAGGTGATGTAGAAGACCATGTAGATGATGCAGGTAATGTAGATGATGTAGTTGATGATGATGATGATGGTGGTGGTGGTGATGATCATGACGGTGATCATGCCGATGATGTAAATGATGTGGTTGCTGATGATGTAGAAGAGTATGTAGACAATGTAGGTGATGTAGACGACAATGAAGATGATGCAGGTAATGTAGATGATGCAGTTGATGATGATGATGAGGAGGAGGAGAAGGAGGAGGAGCCGACGACAATGACAACGACGACGACGACGATGACGGCGATGATGTTGATGATGATGATGATGATTGTGATGAAGTTCATCTAGATGATGAAGTTGAGTTTGATGTAGATGATGATGACGAAGAAGATGATGATGAACATGATGTTGGTTCTTGATGATGATGATGATGATGATCATGATGATGATGATGATAATGAAGTAAAAAGCACCGTTTTGCGCCAGGATTTTTTTCCCTGGCAATGCTGCATCAATTCCCTCGCTATTTGCAGCATGTTAGACCTCGAAGCTGCCATTTCGACAGTATTTGCAACATTTGGAACCAATTCTACGGTAATATATACATATATATATATGTGTATATATATATAGGAAGTAGATACATAGCACGTGTATATATGACTATAGGTAGCACGTAGGTACTTTGAGGGAGTATGTGTGCTACGGAGGTGGTCTAAAAGGTAGCATGTACCTAGTAAATGCGAGGCTGGACCGCAGAAATGCTGCCAATAGCTTGCAAATAGAAGGGAGGGGGTGCTACCTGGGGACCCATACCATTGGGGGGGGTAGGAACACGGAACACGGAACACGAGACCATATATTCATATAGATAGATAGATAGATAGATAGATAGACAGACAGACAGACAGATAGATATAATAGATAGATTGTTTGCTTTTAAGGTTTATTTGGGGTTGGATTAAGGTGTTCTTGATAGTCGGTTTAAGGTAGGTTGGCTTAGGGATGTTTAGGGTTGATTTTGGGTTGGTTTAAGGTTTGATTAGAGCTGGTTTAGGGACTATGGAAATTTGGTTCAAATTTTATTGAATGTTGTTCGAAAATTATTTGAGGTTGTTTAGGGTCGATTTAGTGCCGGTTCATTTTACGTTTTAAATTGGTTTACAGTTCGGTTTAGATTGGTTCGGGGCTGGCTAGAGAGCTATTTAGGGTTGATTTGTGGTTTATTGAGGGTTGGCTCAAGGTTTAAATGGTTCTTTGTTGCAATTTGTTTAGAACTTTATTTAGAGTTGGTTCAGGGTTGCTTTGTTTTTCTTCAAAGTTGGTTTGTAGTTTTTCCGAAGGGGTGGCTCGAAGGTTTATCTCCGATTGGCTCAAAACTCGTTTTATGGTGGCCGGCTGGCTTGCTTGCTGGTTGGCTGGCTGGCTCACTTGCTTACTTCCTTGCTTCCTCAATTGCTTGCTTGCTGTCGTCCTGGCTTGCTCGCCTGCATGCAAGGTGGTTGCTTGCTCTGGCTTACCTGCGTGGCTGGCTTGCTTGCTTGCGTGCTTGCTGGTTGGATGGCTTGGATGGCTTGGCTGGCTGGCTTGCTTGCCTGCCTGCGTGCTTGCCTGCTTGCTGCCTTGCTCGGTTGCTCGGTTGCTCGGTTGCTCAGTTGCTTGCTTGCTTGCTTCCTTGCCTAGCTAGCTTGCTTGCTTGCCCGGCTTGCCTGGCTTGCCTTGCCTTGCCTTGCCTTGCCCTGCCCTGCCCTGCCCGCCTGCCTGCCTGCCCGCCTGCTTGCTTGCTTGCTTGCTGGCTTCATTGTGACAGGATGATCGGGAAAAAAATCCCCGGGGAGGGGGAAAAAAGGGAAAAATAGTGCGCCTGAAGTAAAGGTACGTTGGCAGCAGTTCGTTAGGGGGAAAAAACATGGAAACACCCTGCTGAGGAGAGTTCGGGAATAAAGTAATTATCATAAATGTCATTGAACCATACAGTATTGAAACTGAAAACTGTAGGAGTATCACTGTCGAACATATTGGCGGCAAAATGAGATGCTCGGTCTTCAGCTTGGATGCATGTTGCACCCTGCGCTCTCTCCAAGTTTCTTGGAAAAAGCGATTTCAAAAGGCGAAGCCAGGGGGCGCAGTGGACTGGGCAGCTACCGACTGCAAGAAACTTTCGGCCAAGACTTAAAAACTCGAAGACATACTGCAAATCTTCTCCAAATGCTGGTTGGGGTGTTTCTGATTTTTCTGAATTGAATGGATTGTGTCTTTACATGCCCCACAACATCCCGCAACTCTTCCTAAGTTTATTGCAGCCATCGGTGCAGAACTTGCGGAAGCTCGTTACGAAGCAAGTCTGCAGTGTGTTGAACTAGATGGCGTCCCTCGAACGAGGGTGCCTACATGCAAAAAGCTGTGGCGCAAAAGGCAGCTCTCACACTTAGGAGATGCTGCTTAGGATACTGCCAGCTCTGAACTAGGTTTTCAAATGCTAGCGTGCTGAAGCAAGACTTCCTTCAGAACGCACAGAACACCGAAAAAGGCAACTGAATTCGTCAGAGCGGCTGGTTGAGCCTGTGCTGCAAGGCTTTAAAATCTAGTAGTGCCAAAGGGCCTCAGGGCCTTCAGGGCAAAGCTATGTTGCAGCTTGGTCCCTATCTATTCTGTAAACAGCACCTTCAGATGGAGTTTACAGAAACTGCAATAGCCCCAACCCAATCATAGCTGCAGCTCGGCATCTACCTGCAACACTTGATGCAAACATCGGTGCATCTGGAAGATCCACATCCGAAAAATGCAACCTTCGGTCCGCCTCGGAGGTGGACGTCAGGTGAGGAGAATCTTGGTCATCGGAAGGGCTTTCTGAGGTGGTAAAACTTGTTGGATTCGCTTCGGTACCATTCATTGTACCGTTGACCTCAGTTTCGTTTTCTGGATTTTCCGGCCATCTCCACAGGTTGGCATCTATGCGCAATGAACGCCGAACCCATCGTCCAGACCGAGTCAGGTCTTTTGGCCTCCAATGGCCATTTGTCGCAGCTCCCGGTTGTAGCGCTGAACAAGACTCTTTCTTGTCATTCACGGCCCAATTGGCATCAGACACGTTGTATTCAGCCAAAAAGTCCAGCCACTTCTTTGACTCTGTGAAGTTGAGGCCTCCATTGCCGTTGGCCTCGCAAGTGCCCCATTCTGATACGAACAATGCAACACCACGATCGAGGGCACTCTTTGCTTTATCTCGGAGGTATTGCCCATGTGTCGCGGCATAGAAGTGCAAGGTGTATACGATGTTGCCTCCATCAACACGCTCGGTCGATGCAACATCAACATCTTGCGACCAGGTTGGAGTACCTGCGATGACAATATTTTGTGAATGGCGACGTATGACTTTTAGAATCTCTTCGTGATAGGGCTTCACTTCTCTGCTCCAGCTCTGCCAGGTAGGTTCGTTGAAGGTCTCGAAAAGCACGTTGGGCATGTGGCCATAAGTTTTTGCAATTTCATTGAAAAAACGTTTGGCTTGAGGTGTGTGCTGGTTGGCATGGTGGTCATGCCAGTCAACGATCACATAGATGCCTAGTTGATGAGCTGCCCACACCACACGCTTCACCTTTCGCATCTCCCTTTTGGGATGCTCAAGATACGCTCCAGGTTCCACCCCCATGGCTGCTCTGATCAACTCTATGCCCCAATCTCTTCTTAGCCATCTAAGTGTCTCCTCGTTCCAGTATGCACCTCCCCACTGTGACCAAAACAACGACATTCCACGTAGCCGCACAGATTGGTTGTGCTCACCAACTATTTGGTTTCCCACAACTCTCAAATGGCCATGCCTAGCTACTGGGCTTCTGGGTGGAGGATGAGGCAATGTCGTTGTTCTGGTAACTGTGCTTGAAGTTGTAGATGTAGTACCGGTTGAGCTGGAAGTCAGAGTTGTTGTGATAGTAGTTGCTGTACTGCTGGTTGCTGTACTGCTGGTCCGTGTTGCTGTACTGCTAGTTGCTGTACTGCTGGTCCGTGTTACTGTCTCACGGAAACTGCAATACCCATCATAGTTGCGCCGGAGATTTGGTCGGTGGCTTTGGCCCGGTGGCAAACGAACTCTGCGGCAGTCTGTGTTCACCGAGGCCCCACACGCCCAATTCACGTTGGCTTCTGTTGAGAAACATGCGCCAACTACTACATCCGGATTGCAGCCTCCAGGAAAGGTGGGCAAACCTGCACAGCTCACTGTCACTTCTGTCACTTCTGCATTGCTGCCATTCATCGCGGCCACAATCACGGACACAAAAAGTGCAGTTCTTTGAGAACCTCTCGACCTCCTCTTTCCCATGTCCCTTCTCGGAGGGAGCATGTTTGGGGTCGCAACTTTGTGTCCGGGAGAATTCATGCACTTCAAGCCAAGATGCAAGCAGCGTGTTGCAATTCACTTGAGATTCCGCAGCACATTTAGCCAGAAGGGAAACACAAGAAAAGATAAGAAAAGTAGAACCACAGAGAATCGAACGATACATGTATGCAAGGGTGTGCTCTTGACTCAACTTACTGCGTTGCACTGAACAGCAATTGACTCTTTCGAGATTCTTGTAACATCTTTGGAGCCTTTTTCATCCTTTTTCATCCTTTTTCTGCATTCCTATTGACTTCCTACTTCCTACCCTTCTTTTATCTTCTTTTTCTCCCCTGTTCGGCCTGTTCGTTAGATTTCATGACTTTCATGGGCCTCTAGCAGCTCTAGCATCTGCCTATATCTGCCTCGCATTTAGCCAGGTCTAGCCAGGTCCAGCCTCATCACCACTCTGTGCCATGCGCACCACGTAGCTCGGTGGAGAGAGGCTGTGGTCCACAGCCACAACGGAAGCCAGCTGGCCTGGAGTCAAAAAATGACTCAGAACTCAACAAAATAATTTAAAAGTGTCAAGTATTGTCAAGCAAAATGTGTCAAGTCATGTCAATTGTTGCAGAATGTTGCAGAGGGACATGCTGACAGAGTTGTTCGACTTTGTTCACCTTTGTTCGACAGTTCTTAAATGTTCTTAGCCTGTGTCTACGCGGGATCATTTGTGTGCTGAATCCAGCAAATCCTTCCGGTACTTTGGCCAATGTTAGCCATTGTTGTCCATTCCTTATCAATTGTGGCATACAATCCAGCTTTTGACTCTGGCCCATTTGGAGCCGAACATTTGCAGGAATTCATTCCAAACAAATCCACTCGTGTATTCATTTTTGCAGTTGCAAATCAATGGAGCTGATTGCACAACCACGCATCAGTTGCAAAGGAGCGGAAAATTGGCAAACACCACATTTCAAACATTTTCAAACATACTGTATATGTAAATGTATGTAACATACTTAACCATGTCGTATCATTTCGTGAGGCGTTGTTTTCTGTGGGAAACATTCCCTGCGAACCCTGGCCAGAAGCATGGCTGAATTGAAGGTGGGTGAAGGTGGGAGAACATTGTTCTATTGAGAAATTCAAGAAGCCTCACTGGCCTCACTGTTCAAGGTGATGCACTTTCTGGATGCATCTGCAATTTGTCTGCTGTTTGCTTTACACTATACCCATCACCTGACAAAGTCTTCTTGCAAAACTCTTATATCTTAGTCTTATTATTATACTTCATTCTTATTTTGAATTCAACTCTGATGAAACTACCCGTGGCGTGATTTCAATTTGCACCGTGTGAACCCCTGCCTTGTCTGTATACAACGTCTCCAACAGACAAGATCTCTGGAGTATGACACGAAGTCTTGGGCCTTGGATTTCTTGGGTGCTGGGATCTGCTCCTCATGGTTCCTCTGAAAGGGAGAATGCACAGCACAAAGGCTGCGGTCGCTTCTGATTGGGGAAACAAATAAGCAAACATCTGCAACAAACACCGTCAACGTCCACGAACAATTAACACCAAGATTAATATCCATATATATATATAATTATATATAGTGCCGGACAATCACTTAGAACATCGTTTGGAAAACGTTTTTTTCTTGTATGCCGAAAAGTATGTTTAGGAACAGCCGGAAACTCTCACACTTAGAACATCCCAAGACATTAAAACATATATAATTTTATATGTTATTATAATGATCTATTGACATAATTATATTTATGATCACACAAGTTATCAATTAGCTGCGGAGACCCCCACACTTAGAACATCCCATAATGATCTATTGACATAGCTACATTTACATGAACACAAAAGTTATCAATTAGCTGTGGAGACCCCCACACTTAGAACATCTCAAGACATTACACATATATATATATATTGTTTATAATGATCTATTGACATAACTATTTTTAAATGAACGAAAAATTGTCAATCAGCTGTGGAGACCCCCACACTTAGAACATCCCAAGCCTTTACCACACACACACATATATATATATATTTCGATAATGATCTATTATCTATTGACATAACTCTATTTGTTTGAACACAAAGTTATCAATCAGCTGTGGAGACCCCCACACTTAGAACATCCCAAGACACTACAACATATATATATATGATTATATATGTATATATATATGTGTATATATATAAGGACCTCCACCCACATAGAATATGGAATTGAACTTGAAAAACGATACTTAGAATATCTTAGAATAGAGTTGACGTCAAGAAACCTATACTTAGAATACCGTTGGACCATATAATTTCTTTCACTTTTCCAGACGAATTCATCATTTTTCCATATATTTTTCATTTTTCTTTAAACATCCTTCACATGTCCATACAAATTCTTCACTTTCCCATATTTTTTCCCATATATATATAATGATCTATTGACATAACTATATTTGTTTGTTTGAACACAAAGTTATCAATCAGCTGTGGAGACCCCCACACTTAGAACATCTCAAGACATTACATATATATATTGTTTATAGTGATCTATTGACATAACTATTTGTATATGAACAAAAAATTGTCAATCAGCTGTGGAGACCCCCGCACTTAGAACATCCCAAGACATTACCACACACACATATATATGTATACTTCGATAATGACCTATTATCTATTGACATAATTCTATTTATACGAACACAAAGTTATCAATCAGCTGTGGAGACCCCCACACTTAGAACATCCCAAGACATTACAACATTCATATATATGTATATTTATATATATATAAGGTCCTCCACCCACATAGAATATGGAATTGAATTTTTGTCTTCCCCGGGCATCCCAGGAATTGAACTTGGAAAACAATACTTAGAATATCTTAGAATACAGTTGACGTCAAAAAACCTATACTTAGAATACCGTTGGACCATATAATTTCTTTCACTTTTTCGGACGAAATTGTCATTTTCCATATATTTTTCATTTTTCTTTAAACATCCTTCACATTTCCATGTAAATTCTTCACATTTCCATTTTTTTTCATATAAATTCTTTCACTTTTTCAGTCAAACTCATCATTTTTCCATATGTTTTTCATTTTTTTTGAAACATCCTTCGCATTTCCATACAATTCTTCCCTTTTCCAATTTTTTCCATTCAAATTCTTTCATGTTTCCAGACAAATAGATAGGTATGTTTTTCACAAGGTGTTTGGTGACAAAAATAAAAAAATTGGCAGGGTCTCCAAATTGACCGATTTCTTATTACTTTGTGTACTAAAAAGTGCATTTTTTCGCCGCCGCATAGAGATGTACAAAGGCTTCGAGAGCAAAGGCCACATGGGGAGAAAAAAATCAACATGAAATGAGGGAATATTCTAAGTAAGTAAAAATTTCGGCAAATTGACTGCGCAATTGAACAATGCATATTCTATGTAAGCGGAGAACCTTATATTTCTATAATGATCCTTTGACATAACTACATTTAAATGAGCACAAAGTTATCAATCAGCTGTGGAGACCCCCGCACTTGGAAATCCCAAGACATTACAACATGTATATATATAAATATTGATAATGGTCTATTGAAATAACTCTATTTATTTAAACACAACGTTATCAATCAGCTGTGGAGACCCCCACACTTAGAACATCCCAAAACATTACAACATATGTATATATATATATATGTAAATTCCAATATTATATATATATATTTATAATAATCTATTGAAAAAGTACATTTATATGAACACAAAGTTATCAATGAGCTGTGGAGACCCCCACAGTTAGAACATCGCAAGACATTACAACATGTATATATATATTAATTGATAATGATCTAATGAAATAACTCTATTTTTACGAACACAAAGTTATCAATCAGCTGTGGAGACCCCCACACTTAGAACATCCCAAGACATTACAACATATATATATATATGTAAATTCCACTATTATAAATAAATATATATCATATATATTTATAATAATCTATTGACAATACTATATTTATATGAACACAAAGTTATCAATGAGCTGCGGAGAACCCCACAGTTAGAACATCCCAAGACATTACAACATGTATATATATATTAATTGATAATGATCTAATGAAATAACTCTATTTTTACGAACACAAAGTTATCAATCAGCTGTGGAGACCCCCACACTTAGAACATCCCAAGACATTACAACATATATATTTTCAAAATGATCTATTGACAGAAAAAAATAACTTGAACGAGCTCTTGTTTGTGATGTTACGTGTGGGGAGCCAGGGTTAGTTGCAAGGAGCCTCACACTTAGAACATCCATCAAACTACATATAGGATGTTCTAACTGATTTGGCCTCATTATGTTCTAAGTGTGGGGTTCCCTGATGTTCTAAGTGTGAGAGTCCAAAATTTTGGAAAAATTGACGTTCTAAGTGATTGTCCGGCACTAAATATATATATATATATGTGCACCCCCAAGACCTACCTTTTGTGTAGCAGATATGTTCCTGAATGCCTTGTTTTCCTTCTTGTCTTATCTCCTATTGTAGCTGGACACGTCCTGCCCACATATGTAGCTGCAACATAGCGCTGTAACATCCATATTTTACATATTTATTTCATTATATTTAATTAATGTGTTTTGATGTTTTCAGACATTTTTAATATATCAACACGAATTTTATATCTATGATCTGATTCTTGCAAGTCTGCTTTTTCAATATCTTCTACAACATTTGGTATTTTTACATAACCTTTAGGATTTGCCGCAATATGATTAGGGGAATTGATGGATTGAAACTTTGTTATCTGTTTTTACAACAGAGCATAGCATATTATCTTCATTTTTTGATGAATACAACTTTGTGTAAGGTAGTTGTTTATAATGACTACTGGTGGAATTCATGTTGACTAAATTTTCTGTAGCAATTTGAAACCTTTTAGCTCCTACCAAAGCTGAGCTTTGTGCAAAATTAGGTGATATAGTTAGTGCATCTTGAGATTTTACATTTTTATAATGCAATTATTTTTTTAAATCATAATCCTCCTACAATTTCATAACATTCCATCAAACTTTGCATAGTAAATTGACAATAATCAATCATATTCTCATTTGATGTTAGTTGTTTTTTGTTCTTGTTAACCTACGTTACTTCCATTACTTTTTTCTTCAACATCTACCATTTTTTTGGCAGAAGAATTGGTATTGTTTTTGCTGTAATGATTCATTTTTAAAATCTGAATAATGTAGATGATCTTGTAATTTCATTGCTTTAAATCCAGGAGTGCTTGAGTTAGATATGTTATTTTTTAAAACATAAATGATTTTGTTGATAATAAATTAATAAGTAAAAAAATCCTAGATCAGTTTTTAATATATGTGTCATATTACAAATTTTTTATTTTTTTTATAGTTCTTAATTTTGTGATATTTTTGAAGGTATTATGAGAGTTTCTAGCATTGGGTGAATATGCATTTTTACTTTGAACGATCCTAATTGTTTATTGCTTTTTAACTCTATATTCTAAGATCTAGTTTTAAATTAATCAAATTATTTTTTATCTTGGATATGTTTTTTCGGACTGAAATGTTTGTATATTTAAATGATAATATTCTACCATTTTGTGATGTGAGCTTTGATAACATTTCAGGTTTTTTATAGTCTATTACTTTTCGTTAAACATAAATTGCGACCATGTTTTGTTTAAAGAACATTTTCTTTGCCGATCTATCTGCAACCCTTTCTGATACATTGTGTTGGGAAGGTTTTGATTGATCTGTAGATAAAGAGGTATTGCTATCGGATGGGTTCATGTATTTTACTCATTATTGTTTATTTTTTCTTCTTACTTGTTTAAGAAATTACTGTTTGAAATTGCAGAAGGTTCTTTTTCAATTTATTCTACTACTATTATGATGAATCTAATTATATACCTTTATTGCATTTTTGAAAGTTGTTCGTTATTTTTGCCAAATTGATTGATTTGCTTGGAAAGCAAAAACAAATTAATGTGCTTTAAAATTTTCTTTTACAGGGTAAGCAAGTTTATTTGGGGAATGTCCTTAGCAAACAGGCTGATCATTTGCAAGAAATTGCAATTTCTGGTGACTAATGCTATTCTAAGTATTCGGATTTTCAGGAATCAAGGATCAGAAAAACTTCTTCAATCCAACCTCTTTGGATTCAAGATTCAAGATTCAAGGCTCAGAAAAAACTTCTTCAATCCAACCTCTTTGGATTCAAGATCCAAGATTCAAGGCTCAGAAAAAACTTCTTCAATCCAACCTCTTTGGATTCAAGAATCAAGATTCAAGGCTCAGAAAAAACTTCTTCAATCCAACCTCTTTGGATTCAAGATTCACGGCTCAGAAAAAACTTCTTCAATTCAACCTCTTTGGAATCAAGATTCGAGATTCAAGGCTCAGAAAAAACTTCTTCAATTCAACCTCTTTGGATTCAAGATTCAAGATTCAAGGCTCAGAAAAAACTTCTTCAATTCAACCTCTTTGGATTCAAGATCCAAGGTTCAAGGCGCAGAAAAAACTTCTTCAATCCAACCTCCTTGGATTCAAGATCCAAGGTTCAAGGCGCAGAAAAAACTTCTTCAATCCAACCCCTTTGGATTCAAGATTCAAGATCCAAGGCTCAGAAAAAACTTCTTAAATCCAACTTCTTTGGAATCAAGATTCAAGATTCAAGGCTCAGAAAAAACTTCTTCAACCCAACCTCTTTGGATTCAAGATTCAAGAATCAAGGCTCAGAAAAAACTTCTTCAATCCAACCTTTTTGGATTCAAGATCCAAGATTCAAGGCGCAGAAAAAAACTTCTTCAATCCAACCTCCTTGGATTCAAGGTTCAAGGCTCGCAAAAGACTCCTTCAACCCAACAACCTCTTTGGATTCAAGATTCAAGATTCAAGGCTCAGAAAAAACTTCTTCAATCCAACCTCTTTGGATTCAAGATCCAAGAATCAAGGCTCAGAAAAAAGTTCTTCAATTCAACCCCTTTGGATTCAAGATCCAAGATTCAAGGCGCAGAAAAAACTTCTTCAATCCAACCTCTTTGGATTCAAGATTCAAGATTCAAGCCTCAGGAAAAACCTTCTTCAATCCCACCTGTTTGGATTCAAAATTCAAGATTCAAGGCTGAAGGCCTTCGCATTCAAGAAGTCTTTTTGGGATCTTGAATCTTGAATCCTTGCTCCTTGGATTCAAGAAGCTTTTTCTGAGCCTTGAATCTTGAATCTTAAACCCTAACTCCTTGGATTCAAGAAGTCTTTTCTGAGCCTTGAGTCCTGAATCTTGAATCTTGAGTCCTACCCCCTTGGATTCAAGCAGTTTCTTCTGAGCCTTGAATCTTGAATCTTGAATCCTACCCCCTCGGATTAAAGAAGTTTTTTTGGTATCTTGAATCTTGAATCCTACCTCCTTGGATTCAAGAAGTTTTTTCTGAGCCTTGAGTCTTGAATCTTGAATCTTGTATCCGATGTACTTAGGGAAGGGTGGAGTGGGAACAAAATTGCAAAAAAATGCCATTTTTGATCACCAGAAAATGCCCTAAGTTGTAGAGTCCAAAATGTTAAGAAAAACACTGTAAATACCGCTAAATTTGCTTCAAATGTAGGTCTTGGGGGGGTACCATATATATATATATAAATATTAACTATATAATATAATACATAATTATATATTATTATTACAACTATATATATATATATAATATATATATAGTTTGATCCTGGTCCCGTGTGGGGGGGCCGTATGGTATGGGGGGTTGCCCACCCCCACCACATCCACAGGCGGGGAGGGATACATAGACATATGCATAAACACATACTACATACGTATACACACATGCGTGTGTATACATATATGTATAATGTCAACCCCGGATTAATAAACCATTGTTTATTAATTAGGGGGTACCCTCCATGTAGTCACAATATGGTACATAAATGGTACCCTCCCAATTGAACAGCCTAGGGGTTTATTAATCCAGGGTTGACATTATACAGTATATATTTGTACCACTTATATAAAATAATAATATGTATACATATAATATAACTTACATATACATATTAATATAGGGACCATCACCATCTCGAGGGGGAGGGGGGGACCACCAGACGCTGGGACATATTAGTTCCCATGATTCATCATGATTCCTTTTCAGACTTATACATGCTTGCTCTGCATTGAGGCTACTAGATGCTTCCAGTGCATTTGGTTCCAAACAAACCTTTTTCTCTTAAGACATCTCAAGAGTCTGATCTTTACGAATGTCTCGTACTAAACTGCCAATCCCGAACTCAACGTGATTCGGCTAGTGCACCCTACTTTCAAAATGCTTAAGCAATCACACCTCCAAATTGAACATTACGACATGTCATGAACCAATATGAACCATATATCTATATAATTATATATACATTTTATCCGTTTGCCAAGGGTCTCCATCTGACTTTGGAGTTGTTGAATCTGCCTCTGCATCTGCTGCATCGTTTGTTGCATTGCCTGAACATTCAGAAAGAAACAACATTAGCAACCCCACCATTTCCACCCCAGAACATGCTGCACACATACGCAGGAGCAAACACTCAGCATGGGCCCCGTGCCAATACACGCTAATGATTAGCCGCGAATGGTAAATCAGTACTACCACGTACTACCATGTACTACCAATATTCTATACTATTCTATGTAGCAGCGTAGCACCAGTGGCAACGTTGGAGCCCGCAACAAACCTAAGTCAATTGTCCTTCCACACTCGCAATCTCAGGTGTCAAGTCAAATCGCCATACATGGATTCAAACGCAATGCCAAATCAAATGCTGTAGGTATCTGTAGGTGCCTTTAGTAATACTGATCGTGAAAGGCATGCTTGTTTGTTGTGTTTTGTTGCACAACACTATGCACTTTTCTTATCTTTTCTTCAGTTTTCGGGTCTTATCTGAGTCTTATTCATCTTCCATCCTGTCCCAGTTGTCGACCCGATAACCTCGTCGTTCTTGTCAGGATTGCTCAAAGTCGTAGGACTGGGGTGGTAGTATAGCGCCGTTCTCCTGAAGAATTGGAATTTCGAGCAATTGTGGACCATTGCATGATTTTGCGTCATCTCATAGTTTCCTGCAATTCCTCACTCACATGGACTGACCATGCAACCTATCTGAAAACCAGCAGATGTCACCCGACAAAGGAATTTCGTCAGTTAAGTTGCATTACGTATATATATATATTCATATATATATATATTTGTCAATTGCAAATAATTGCAATATATTACAGTAAGATACAACATCAAATCAAATTTATTCACATTTGACATCCAAGATGCCCAGATGGTGTGCGGAGATATATAGGTACAGCATTGGAAATTGCGGCCATCTCGTCGTTCGGCAGTGTATGGCAGTATGAACAAATGCGACAAAAAAAAAATGCAAACGCTATCCATACTTCAACAGAAAACTTGGTCTGTTTGTTTGTTTCCCTGCACTCAGAAATTTGTCTGTATTCATCTGTGTTCTGATCCCTTGTGGTGCAAACCGGTTTCGAAATGATGCTCCCGTACTCCTGAACTTTTGGAATTCTGAACCGAAATCTCCAGAGTGGTTGGTTGTTGCTCGCGGGAACGCCAAACCAAATCCAAACTGACACAAATGTCTGCATGAACATGCATGAACAAAATGTAAGGCTTCTGCTCCAAACCATGTGTGGGATCTAGGGGCAACTGAAACCTGAGGCACCAGGAAGTCACGGGATCCATGTTTTGTTCAGTTCTCGAAATTTGGCAAAAACAGTGTGAAAGTTCCACCAATTCTGTGTGAGGCTGAAACCACTTCGCCATCAACTGCCGTGCCTCATGGTTTGATGGTGGAATTTATTGCCCGCCCTGCCCCCCCCCAAACCAGGAATGTTTGATTTGATGTTTGCATTTCAGAAAACATAGAAAACTAAGATCCAGTCAGCCGGTGTGTTTCGCACCACCATAAAGTGGTCAGAGATGTTGACAAGACTTCTTCTGGCACATACACAAATGAGTTTTTGACAAAACATGTCTGTCAAAATAGCAGCAGTATTCAATTTGAACTTGTTGGAACGCTGCAAAATGCTGCAAACCCGGGAAAGCAGTCATACGCCGCGGTAATCTTAAGAATGCCGACGGCAACCGACGGCAGCTAACCATCAGAAAATCAAAATCATTATATAGTTTAAATATGTTTAAATAATTTTGCATAAAATTGCTGTTTGAAACGATCTGCCAGACCTGCTCAAGTCATCTTTCCGGAGCGGCTGTCCTCAAAATAATCAACATGGATCAACATGGACAACAATGACAACATACTCTTGAAGGCAATGCTGGGAAATGTTGGACTGCAATGGCTCACTCAGCACTGAACGTGCCAAAGCTGATGCAAAGAGAAAGTGTCGCTTTGCGGATGACTCACCTTCAGGGATGAGAATCAACCCAGTGAGCCGATTACCAGCCGATGCGATCTAAGAGTTCTTCTTCGACATGGGATTGACATTCATAAATATCACAAATTGCAAGATGTTGCAAGCCATGTTGAATTGCAGGAAGTGTCCAGGCTCTTGCTTTTGTTACTTGCCGGCGTGTGCGGGAGCATCGCGAAGAAGATCAATCACCGGAAAATTCAGGTCTCCAGGGAACATCTGGAAGCCCAAGTATTTGGGGTAAGACTTTGGGAATCCACTTCGTCTTTGAATCGTGAGCACGCTGTCAATGGAAGCCTTCGGAGGATCGGGGCTTTTGGCCTTGGATACAAATCGCTCCAGACCATCCTCCAATGGGAGTGAGGTTATGATGCTTTTCATGCCGTTGTCCTTGCTCTCGTCTTTCACATCAATGTGCAAGGCTACACTTTTCCGTTCCGAATCGTCCAAAAACTGTTTGATCTTGGGAATACTCAGAAGATTCCCTTGCAAATCTCTTGTAGCGAAGCCTTCAGGTGAAGAGCTCTGCAAATTCATAGCCAAGTTGGCAAAGTATCCCTTCCTCACAAATCACAGTTTGAATAGTTCGGCTTAAAATTGATACGTGTATTACGTTATGTAACACACACACATACACACACATGCATGTATATATGCATATCATATATGCATATATATGTATATATATATATAAACATACATATCACAAACGAATGCGAGCATCTTTGGGCATCACGTCAGGACAACCGAGCAAGAAGCAGCGACACTGGAAGCAAGACTGAAGATGTCTGGATCAGATATGATACTGCACCCTCATGGTCATCAACAAAGGTGAATTGCTGTACATAGCCAATTATATAATATATTATAATATCAATATATATCAATCACCTCAAAATGTATCAACATCACTGTGCGCCACTCACTTGCACATGCATGGACAACATTTGATACATTTGCAGCATTCCAATTCCATTGATTTCCGAGCTTCTGATCCAAAATTGCATAGCGGATTTGTGCTTTTCCCGGCTGTAGACCCTCTTGAAGTTGGCGCCACTTGCATGCAGACAGCTGTTGAAATGGTCCGTTCCTCAACAAAGAGACTCGAGATGCTTGCAACAAAAGCTTTTTCATGCTTTTTCTACCTGAGCAATATTGAGCAACATGTTTGCAAATGTCGAACAGAATGGAATAGAATACTGATCGTGCTCGATCATGCTGGTGAGCTTTGACAATCCTGACCAATTGGGACAAGAGGCATTTTTTTCATATTTTTCCGTATTTCGATGGATTTTCCCTCCCCAGCAACTGAC